>CAKOAT010390710.1:41984-96536 GCA_932364175.1 Eruca vesicaria subsp. sativa
AACGATCCTCGAGTTTTATAAAACTATCTTCGAGTTTTATAAAACGGCTTCTCGAGTTTTATAAAACGATCTTCGAGTTTTATAAAACGATCTCTCGAGTTTTATAAAATGATTCTCGAGATTCATAAAACTGTTGCGTTTATGTGTTTGCGGAGAATTTTGGCTATTGATTCCGTCGTACCGATTTTGACCCCAACACTGGTTAAACTCTTACAAAACTTTTGAACAAAAAAAAAAAAAAAAAAAAAACTCTTACAAAACTCTTTGAAATTATAAAGTTGGACTTGACTCATCCTATATCCTACTGAGATGTGATACAGAATAGAAATCAGAAGGCATCTCATGGTTCGTTTCGTTTACACAACTTTTGGGTAAAGCTAAACCTAGTCACTGTTTTGTGAGGAATATTAAAAAAAGCCCACAAAGACTTCATAAGCCCAACAGACGCACACAATAGTTTTTTTTTACGACAAAATAATAGTTTGGTTTTGTAATAATCCTAAACCCTAAACCGAACCGGCTTCTTCCTCCTTTCTCGCCGTCAAATCCCATTTCCAATCTCCTCATTTCTTCCTTCCTTCTCAATGTTTTCATTGATACTCAACGGAAGAAAGTCACACGAGTTACATCAATGGAGGAACTTGTTATCTCCATTTCTTCCTCCTTTCGCAAATCCCTTCTCTTCTGCCACCACATCAGATCTAACCCCTGAAGAAGACCAAAAACAAAAGACTTTCACAGTCTCTTACCTAATCAACTCCTTAGGCCTAACTCCAAAACTCGCCGAATCAATCTCAACCAAAGCCAACTTCACCGACAAACAAAACCCAGACTCTGTCCTAAAACTCCTAAGAAGCTACGGATTCACAGACCCACAAATCTCAACCATCATCACCACTTACCCACGCTTCCTCGTCGAAAACCCCGAGAAAACCCTCCGCGCGAAACTCCACTTCCTCAAACTAAACGGAGCTTCAAGCTCCGAGCTAACAGAGATTGTCTCAAAAGTCCCCAAGATCCTGGGGAGAAGAGGACACGTGTCCATCACTAGCTACTTTGATTACGTCAAAGAGATTTTACAAGATCAAGATATAAAACAGACGAACAGAACAAGGAATGTTTCTGTTTTGAGAGAGCTTGGCGTGCCTCACAAGCTTTTGCTTAACTTGTTGATCACGAAAGCTAAACCCGTTTGCGGGAAAGAGAGGTTTGAGGAGTCAGTGAAGAAGATCATAGCGATGGGGTTTGATCCAACGTCTAAAAAGTTTGTTAACGCTTTGTATGTTTTCTACGAGCTGAGTGAGAAGACTATAGAGGAGAAAGTGGGTGTTTACAAAAAGTTAGGGTTTTCTGTTGATGAGGTTTGGGCCATTTTCAAGAAATGGCCTTACTTGTTGAAATACTCTGAGAAGAAGATAACTCAGACGTTCGAGACTTTGAGAGAGTGTGGTTTAACTGAAGAAGAGGTGCGTGTGGTAGTTAAGAAGTATCCTGAATGTGTAGGAACTTCTGAGGAGAAGATTGTGAGTTCAGTTGAGACTTTTGTGAAGCTAGGGTTTACGGGAGAGGAGGCGTTGATGATTATTAAGAGACATCCTCAGTGTATTGGATTGGCTTCGGATACGGTGAGGAGTAAGATTGTGTTTCTTGTGGAGGAGATGGGTTGGTCTTTGAAGGATGTGGCTTCAACTCCTATTGTGCTTGGATGCAGCTTGGAGAAGTTTATTTTGCCGAGATGTAATGTGATTAGAGCTCTTATCTCTAGAGGGTTGATTGGTGAAGTGCCTGCGATTTCGTCTACTTTGACGAGTCCTAAGCAGAGGTTTTTGAAGTATTTTGTGGAGAGGCATGAGGAGGTGTTGCCTGAGTTGATCTCTATCTTCAACGGAGATCGCTTTACAGTAGCTTCGAGAAGCAATCATCAAGCATTCAAGTGTATTATGTGACTTTTTGGTTGTAAAGAAAACACCTTGTAAGATTTGATAATAAAAGAAATTGATTTGAAATTTGATATTTGACATTGCCATGAAACATATAGAAACCATCCGACAGGAGAAGGTCACGACTTAGTTTGATTAAAAAAAAATATGCTACACACTCAACACCTTAACTTAGTATTCATTGACTATAAATAGATTCTTCCAAGTTTTAGTAGAGCAACTTGGTGTGTTGCTTCACAAAACCTTCATAGATATTTCAACCCATTTGCTGTGACCATAAGAGAAAGAGAGCGTTTCTTGAGCTAATTGAAAATATCTCCAATCTCTTTCCTTAGTAATCCCTTAATCTGCCAATGCAATAAGTTCATTACAGATGTAAGCGTATTTACAGTCTTGAAGTTAATTTAAATGAGAGAGTGTCTCAGACTCTTGATGATGGAACATTAACGAGTATCTTTACAAACCTATGTGCTTAAAAATCATGTATCCTCATCATAACAATCTCAACTACCCTACCAAACTATCTGTATAAACCTGATTTTGATGCAACATTGATATATCTAGATTTGAGAGTTGACTTAACTAAGCTTAAGTTCCAAACCAACTTCAAATCGACAAAAGAAAAGCGAACAGGACTCGGTGATATAAATAAACTTACCTGTTTTTCTGAGAGTCCAATATCTTTCAAGTCATCAAGCTGCAATGGAAGATAAGAGAGTGTAAGAAAAAATTAGTATGAATCTTGAACATCACATACATCTAAGAAACTATGTTCGAGAGAGGTTTGCCATATTTATAGTGTGATAGAGATGGGACTTGTTATCCATAAATCACAAAAAATAGTGGACATATGTCTTACTTTCTTAAATGGTTCAGGTGATTCTTCGCGGAGCTCAACTATGTAAGTTGCTCTCTTCTCTCCAATACCCTATATCATCATCAATGAAGGCATGTCAACGTATTAGTTACTGAACCATACATACATATTTAATATTTTCTGATCAAAATAGTCATCTAACCTTTAGCTTCTTTAAATCTTCCCTGTTAATATAACACAAGAGAAAAGAAAAATTAGTTTGGTTCACTTACTTATCACATATACACTATTTTAAAATTGTGACCCAAATAACAATGTGAATGCAATGAGTTGTACCCAGATGATATCAGTAAACGGGAAAACAACTTACTTATCTGCAGTGTTCAAGAACTTGAGATACTCTTCAACCGCAGAATTCTGAAACATTTTCCAGAAAAAAATTGTCATCAACCACTTAACATTTTAAATCACAATCAAGATACGAGTTGTCCCGAAGCAAACTATTAGCCAAGTATCAAATGCATATATATAGTACATAATCATATGCAGACAGATATGATACAATTTATGTTCAACCAAAAAGAACAATTTAAAGCATGCTTGTTAACTCTTCTTACCTTCAGTTTAGAGCTATGCGCACTGAATGTCTTCCAAGGACTACAACCAACATTTAAAGGCATACGTCTCTCTGGTGTCCTTAGCTCAACATCAGCAGTAATGTCGCTATGCTCTGGTACTTGTTCAGGAAATTTAGTCAGTGCAGTTTGGTACTTCTCAGGTGTCGATGGTTGATTTGAGGTATTGCATATCGACTTCAATTTGTTGGATAGCTCTTGAAGCCGCAAGCTGAGCGGTGGTGACGCAGTTTCATTGGCTAGCAAATTGGTGTTTTCTTTGTCCAAGTTTTCACCTACAAGCAGGAAGACAAGAAGTTTAAGAAAGGTTTCACATATGAGCTTCTTAGATCAAATATTATAAGACTCATGGCTTACCTTCGTTAAATAGAGTCAGACCTTCTTCAATATCTGAACGTTTCTCATCTTTCTCTACAATTTCGGCTGCATTACAAAGAACAAATCAGATAATAGCTAAACTTTTGTTAAAACAAATTCTTCACTATAGACTTTATAGTCTCACCTTTGCGTGCAACATCGTCAACAGCTTCTGAAAACACTTCTTCATGATTACAAGGTATCTCCTGAGGATTACTGGAACCTGAGAGAGCTAGGACAGAATTTTCCTGCAGAGAAGTCACTGTTAGCCTGAACCGTTGAATAAAAGTTTTCATTTAGCATTAACACTACTTCAAAATATTACCTCCACTACCGAAGAAGATTGAAAATCTGTGACCACAAATGAAGAGCAGACTTCCTACATTAAAAAACAGAAGAACTTGTAAGTAATATAGAACCGTGCATTTCCTTTAAGTTCAAGCTTGCAAGGATTTACTTCTTCAGATGTGGACGCCTGAACTTTCACTGCAACCTTTGAAGTGGAGATTTCCTGCACCAAAAATATCACAAGTGTCATTCAAGGTTGACAAGAAGAAACGGAAGAGCATTATTCTAACAATCCAGGACGAGGATCTCAACCTTTTTCACTGCCACCCTTTCTTTGCCTTCCATCTACAAAATCCAAAGCGAGTCCAGCTGAACTATTTCTGAAATTTTACTTGAATAAGAACAAGTGATGATTTACCTTCTTATAGTTGTTTTTAGATTTCACCGAACCATTTGCTTCTCCGAACAGTTTCCTTCAGCCATTGAGAAAAAAGTATGATCATTACTTAACGTTTTAATACTGAACATAGCATATGCATGTATCACAAATAAACTTAGAGCTGATACAAAGCTGGTTAGGGAAGAGTTACCTTCCTTTAATTGCAGAAGCGGAACTGTTGATCTTTATCTTTCTCTCAGTCATATTACCCCTTAGCTCAGTCCGTTTTTTAGAAGGAGCAGACACAGTCAAAGGTGTTTGTCTCCTCTGAACGACAGAGGATGATGAAATAGGTCTGGTAGGACCATTGCTCTTCTTAGTTACACTAGCCATGGCTCGGTTACTGCCTAGGCAGATACGTGAAGCTAAGTTCAGCATATAAAACGAGTCTTGGCTAAACTCCCGAGGCTGAAACAAGATTACCAAATGGTTAGCATTGCCTGCAATTATAGTCAGTGAAACGTAAGCATAAAACAACTCAACATCCAGCAAAGTATATACCAAACAAGTGATCAGCAATGTTTTGTTGGATCCTTTTAAACAGTCTTTCAGCATGCGAGTGAGTTTGCTCTCTCGATATGGCACGTGAGATTCATTTGCGTTGAGAGCATACATGACGTTCTGTAAAGCATATATCGACTTGTTGATTCTTGTAACCTCTAGAGGATCTGTGTTTTGTTTCCTAGAGTCCTCATATCCTGTCAGAGGAAGCCAAAAGACATCAGATGCTGACAGAAGATTATCACACAGAGAATGTAACTAACAATGTGAAAGAAAGTAATCAACCTGCCATATCAAGAAAATTCATCCTCCCAAGGGATCCAGAATTGACGTTGCTACCAGTAGTTACATGTATCATCACACCTCTATGGCTCCGAAGAGGAGAGTCACCAGTCAGTTTCTGAGTTTTCTTGAGACCGAAATATAGTTCCTTGAACTCTAAGAGTGACTTCACAGGTACCTGAAAAGCACAAACTTTGAAACATTATGACATTAACCAGCAAAACATGAACGACGCACTGAGACGTAATGCTCCAAACACACATAATGACTTGCCTTGGAAAGTCCCTTTAGTTGAATCTTTCCTTGTGCACCCTCTAGCACAGAGACCACTCTCTTTTCTTGGTCTGAAATGTCATAAACAGTTTCATGAGAGACCTCATAAACCGATACTGAAATCGCGTATCCCTTTTCCTCAGCCATGGATAACATCTCAGCCATTGTAAGGACAGCTAATCCAGGCTCCTTCTCAGACCCCTAAAAACAAAATCATAACTTAACTCCATTAACATCTTCAGCTTCAGTAACTATTTGATAATCTTGCAATAGTCATGTCTTTCAATACCTGAATAAGATGTGTTTTACCGCTACATCTTGCTCCATGTGCAATTACATTAGCGTCTTTACCCTCAAAGACAGTAGAGATAAGAGGCTTAATCTCCTTGGTGAGAATTAAACTTGTGGTTTCGTTTTCTTCATAGCAGTAGTCCAACTTATAAGAGTCTTTCGAACTGCCACAACATAAAAGACAAAATAAAAAAACGTAATTTGTTAACTACGCTTAGGAGAAATCTTCTCATGTATCAAACGATCTAAAAGTTTCTCTCTTTTTAATAATAATCTCACTCAAATCAATTCTCAAAAACTTGAGCTTTTTCCACAATTCACAATTAGATAAAAGAGAAAATGAAATCAATGTACAAAACGTTAGTTTATTTCAAGGCTTATTATAGAATTAGAGGCAAGAGAAGAGAGTGTATTTGAATTTAAACTCTTGGAGCCTAAATCTATCACGTGAGCCACGTGCCTCTCGTGGATGGTCGGCTGTGGATGGGTTGGTTCTTTTTCAAATATTCATGTGTTCTTCTTCTCAATACTAAATCCCTAACCTCCAGAATTTCAATCAACCAAACAGATCTATAAATTAAAATAAAATAAAATCAGAGCAGAAGGAAAAAGGAAATTTACCCAGCGAATTGAGCACCGAACGAAATCGAAACAGACTCAGATTCGTATCCGTTGGGCTTGTGAATTGATATTGATGTCGCTGCTGCTGACGATTGTAAAACCAACGGATCTGCTGTTGGCTTAACCCTAGCCACCACCCGAACAGCTTTTCGTCCCTGACTCATCAACGACTTGGTCTCCATAATTATCACAAATTTCTCAAGAGAGGATTTCTCAAACGAATTTGAAGCACAAAGGATGATGAATCTATAGATAAGGGAAGGCGTTTGAATTTGAAATTTGTTTCCTTTCTGTTCGTTTTCTTTAGTCTGATATCCTTTATACTTTGAATTGATTTATTTCAGATTTTGAGTGAGTTAGCCGTTTAAGTACAAAAAAAAAAGTTTCAAATTCGCGTCGTATAGCTCTGGGCGCTCCTTCGATGACTCGGAGTGGGTCCCACTTATTGTGCGTATGAAGAAAGCTTGCGGTCCGTTTTGAGTGCGTACAAATGGATACATCTTCCACGAATAGAATTTCTACCAAAGATGTTCGGGCCAAGGCCCAATTTCAGATTTTTTTAATGTTTGTTTAGCCTGACATCTTGTTTATTTTTAGCCCAAGCTAGTATATTACAAAATGATAGTATATTACAAAATGATAATTCCATATTTTTAGATTATATATTGTTGTGAGTTTGAAATTAAATAAAATATATTTCTAGTTTTAGATATAGAAATTTAACATATCATAATATTTTTTGTATCAAAATATGCATAGTTTATGAATATTAATCATTTTTAATGGTGAATGCTAGTTTATTTGTTTATTTATTTATTTAAATGCAAACAATTTTAAAATAAAATACGTTAAGTTACCGATTTTAAAATTTTAATAATTTTATTTTAATTTAATATAAATACAATAAGGAAGAAATAAAAATAGCATAGGATTTTTTTATATATTTTTAGTGAATAATAATTTTTAATCGTATTATATTACTAAATATTAATTATTTTACTATTTTATAAATAATATTTAAGAATTTTTGTAAGATTTTTTTAGATTTTTGTGATTTTTTATAACTAAAAATAAAATTTAATTTTTTTTCTTAATAAATTTTATTATATATTTGATTGTTTAATGTAAAAAAAATAATCAAATCTACTCTATTAAATAGAGTCATTCCTTTTATCTACTTATACAAGTTATAATTTAAATTTGAACCCTTTCGAGAGTATTACAAATAATACAAGTCATATAGTTGATTAAATCGCATTACTTGAATTAAACCAACATGGTTAATATGTGTAAACTAAATTAATAAAACGGCGGTTATCTATGGGACAAAGTCTTGGACTTAAATAATGTTTAAATTTTTTAAAATATTTATATAATTATATTATTTTATGATGAAAATATTTATTTAATGATATATTAGTTATTATCATATTCTAAAATGTTTACCAAAAATATAAATTAACATTAAATGTAATTGTTCATGTTATTTTTAATCATAAGTCATGTCATCTATTCTTTTATGCTATGTCACATTTTCTTAGTGAAAGTAATTGTAAAAGTGACATGTGTCAAATTATACCATATATACTAGATTAGTACCCGCACCTTGTGCGGGGGATGAGATTGTATAAATAGATTTTTTTTGTGCTATGACTTATTTTTGTTTTTACATTTTATGAAATAATAAGATAATAATATAAAAGAATAACTGAGAAATAAGTACCTACTACTTATAGATAAATAAATTGGTGTGAGTATATAAATCAAAACAATAGGTCTTGTTCATGTACAATTATTTTATGATAAATAAATCTAAATAGTCATTTTTATATTTTGTGTGGTCTGTAATTAATTTTAAATGATATTAAACATATAAAGTATATTTTAATAGGATTATTTATTAATAAGACTTTCTACTCATATGGTTTGATGTTCATATGCATTTTTTAAAAATAAAAATTTTATATCACTCATATTTTTTAAATGTGACATTTAATAGTTTTACTAATTGATGATCATTTAAAAAAAACAATGTAATGTTCTAGTATGTTCTCAATATTTTTCAAAAGAAAATCAAAATTACAATATATATGTATATATATGGCATATATAAAATATTACTAAAATAAATATATCTTTTAATCTCAATATTTATTAAATGAGACTTGTTATTAATATGATTTTCTAATCATTTGTATATTGTTATAATATATTTTAAACCACTGATCATAATTTTGTTAGTGTGTGACATTTAACAGTTTTAATAATTTATTGCGGTTTTAATAATTCAAAATATAAAATATACAGAAAATTTACAATTTTTTTTTATTTTATGATGAATTTTATTGTTTAATTTATTTTAGTAATATAAATTTAGACAAAATGATCGTATACATAATTGTTTTATCAAATCTTTAATAGTGAAAATTATTAATTGTCATATATATTTTAGTCACATTAGGAAATTCCATAGTTTTTGTTTAATACCTAATATTATAGTTAACTTAATGAAAACTTTAGTATATAATTAGATGGACCAACCTATTTCTCTAAGGATTCTAAAAATCAATTTGGTAATGACACGTGGCTACCTCAAATGTTGTAATGCTTCTCTTATAATATATAAGAGATTTTAATAGATATAGAAAAATTAGTAGGTATTACCATATCTCCAAAATCTTACCAAAATGAATATTTATAAAGAAAAAAATTATATAAAATTTATTAGTTATTACTATATTATGAACTTTGCCAAAAATATAAATCCATATATATAAAATACTCACTAGTATATTTAAGAATTGTTACCAAACTCATAAAACTTAATATAGTAAATTTTACATGTCACAATTAGATTGATACCATGTCATTATTTTTGTTGAGAGTGAATGTTGTAATGACACATGTGGATACAAAGTTTAGTGAGGCTGTGGATAAGTTTTTAGCCAAAGCTCCCGTATGATTATACTTCTCAAATAATATATAGGTGATGCAACGTTTTGATATATCAATATATATATTGATTTGTCTGAAAACAAATGGATAAGTTTTTAGCCAGAGCTCCTGTATGATTATTTCTCAGGCTCTATGATGAGGCTTCTCACCAAATGAGAATCTAACTGGGTATCTATCTATGGTCATTCACTTTTCGAGGGACGCATCAGTCACCACGACCTAGATCCAAATCCACTTTAGTGAATATAAAACCTGGTCCCTTTTGTCTCCGTCTTCGCAGACTTGTGAGTTAAAGATATAAATAAACATGAAAATGTTATTTCGATATAGCTCAACTCAAATACTTTGAACATAGTAACCCAAGAAATAAAGAGAAGTTTGCAAATGTTTGTGAAACAAGCTGTAATGTAGCCAAATTTAACAGAGTACGTAGCATGATCAAAAAACATGACCAATAGATCAAATGAACACGAATAAATCAAACTTTGCAACCAGGATCTCCCTTGTGAACGGTGTTGAGGTCAGTTCCATGAGCCACCTGAGCTCCTATATTACATTTACTTCCAAACCGTTACCACTAACACCAACCGAAGTTAGTTAGATCATCTAATTTTCATATTACTAACCTGAAAAGTTATTGATGTTGGCTGCGTTTATAGCCTTTTGCCTCTGGACACATGCGCACCAGATCGCCGCGGCGACACCAAATATAATGAAAAGCAAGAAGAAGAGTCCGAGAAGGGAAGCAGCAGGAGAGACCGATCCAGAGCCCGAACCACCTGAATACCCTTCTGTTTCGCACTCCAAACCTATCCTTCCCATTCGTTCTTGTGCTTGCTCGGAGGCTTCCATCTTATCCCTCCAATTGGATGTTGTGGGAGTTGATCCACACGGTGTTCCTAGTAGTTTCATGGTTATATATTTGGTAAATTAAAAACTATGGAAAATGGATTTGATATAGTATAAGATTGTTACCATTGATTGATCCAACCAAAACCAACAAAGAAAAGATGAACAAAAGTAGGACACGAGACATGGCTTTATTGGAGCAACCTGATAGTTGGTGTATGTTTTCTTGATGCTTTGTTTTCTTGGTTAGTGTATGTTGTCAAATTAATGGTATTTATACTAACAAGCATTAATGTCTCCAAACAATGTATTTTAATGTTTTATACATATGGTCATGCCCACAGGGGTATATACTAAAATAAGCAATCCAGTTAAGAGTGATTCTCTTTTGCCGGTTCTTATTTGGGGAAAATCATATTATAGTCCCTTTGACAAACAGATTAACTAGTTACAAATTCACCTTAATTCCCATCTGTATTATCTATCATATACTTTTTGTGAAACTAATTCGAACTATGGCTAAAAGTTGAATAGTATGTTACTCTTATATCTTCGATAAAATTCAAAAATAAAATAAAAATGTCTTTCTGTAATTAATCAAAAATACACTAACTACAAAACTGGCTGATCATTATTATTATCAAAGAAAAATGCAATGAGTATTGTATAGGAAATATGTTATTTTTTTATATATTCTGGTTATGTCTCTATAATCCCACTAGAACAGATATGTGGCTTCACACTATTTTGTCTGTTTTGATTTCTGATTTAGAGCGTGGCACGTAGGTCGTGCTCGTTTACTTTTGGTATGGAATCTATAGATAAGTCCAGAGTCAACCAATAACAGTTATATTTTCCTTTGCTCTAATAATAGTTAAGCTTTAAATAATTACAACTTTGTTACATTTTTATTACATTATTCTGACTACTCCATTTTTGAAGATGTTATTTTTATATATGGCCAATCCAGATGCGAGTTATGGCTAACTGTTATGAACAGGGATTATCAGCCTATGTGCCAAATACCAACACATTCCTGAACGGACTAATAACGTACTCAAAACGATAATTTTGATAAATATACATAATTAGCTTTATAAACGCCTAAAATGTTAACATTATTTATTTACTAGTGGTGTGCCGGCGCTACGCGCCGGATTCATATATGTTATTATAAAAGAAGTTGCGATTTATTTCGTGGCCTTAGTGAAGAGATCAGGTTCAGAAATTTGATATTATAACTATGTTGAAGACAATGATCTTTTCTGATTATTAGTGGAATAACATAAGTGGTTGTTATTAATCGAAACAAATAAATGTAGAGTAAAAATTTGATAGACTTTACAAAGTTAATTTAGTATATACTTAAACATAAAGTAAAGTTCATGTTTGTGAATGAAAAATGTAAATAGTTGTGTTTGTTTTGTGATTATGTTGTTTCAAGGAAGATATATATAGTTTTGTCCTCTTAAAATAGTAACAATCCTAGACTGATCGTTTATATCTTATACCCAAAATAGTAACAATCCTAGACTGATTGTTTATATCTTAAACTCCACCCTTCTCGTGACCGTTAAGATCAAGTCCCGTGAGCATATGTAGATAATCAGAGATACAAAAGGCGAACTTAAACCCTAATGCTTCAAACATAGCTTCCATATGCTCAATATCCTCTGCCGTTGGTCCACCGTCAAGTCCAGTGTTTTCAGAGACCGTTCTTGTCCCGAACATAAGTTTCTTGATAACATTGCCGCAGTAGTGTATCAAAGAAATCTGATCGGATATCCAAAGTACTTGAACATTTTAATCTTATTCCAGCAGCGATCGGATTTCGATAGTGTGTGTTCCTAGTCAAGGATATCAAAGAAATATTTTCCTTCTTTGAGGTTTCCTCTGAACAACATTACTAAACTACAAAGATACATACCCTTATTGTATTTTCCATAAGCAGATTGGCACATGCGAGGTGATTGAGTGCTTTGATTGATTTGTGGTGGAAGAAGTACTGATTTATTACCTCACTATTAAGAAGAGCTTCAGCTGATAGGTGTCCGATATGGGGGGAGGGGGGCTGGTGTGCGTGGTAGATATTTCTCTTGTAGCCAAGGCTGACGTGGTTCAGATACTGGAGGAACAAAGATTAAAGAGTAGGAATAAGTACATAAATTTATTTACCAAAGAGTAAGTTATCAAAATCATAAAAAATAAGTTTACGTCTCCTTTGGACCAATTTTTTTTATTTTTATGACTTCTTTTGGTTACAGATGATGATGATGCGGTGGAGTGTTCAGAAACACTAAGATTTTTGTGGAGATCTCCTTGTGGTTGCTTTACCATTAAATTCAACTGGCGTCTTCACCATTATTTCTGAAAATCGCAATGGTTGAGTAATTAAAAATCAAGAGGTTGCATCAGAACTGTGTAGTGAAAGAATGTAGGAGATACGTAACTACTGGCTTTTGCAATTACAATGCATTTACAATGTGAGCTAATCATTCAGTTGGGAGGCGTGTAGGCACCCTGCAACGATAAGCTTTAATTTGCAAGGATAAAGGTTCTTAAATCTATTTTTTTTTTGTTAATTTTTAACAGTTTGTTATTTATAAACTTGTCTTCTAAGCGTATAGGATGTGTCAATATAGGTTATATAAGCTCTGAAATGTGTCTAATATTTTATGAGATGTACAAGTGTTCATAATTTTTTGCAATGGTAACTTCTTAATTTTATGATTTTGTGTTAATTATTATCAGTTTGTTACTTGTAAATTTCTCATCTAAAACCTTGTATATGTGGCAATCATTTTTTTTGAACATATTCTTATATATGTGTCAATCATAAACCAAAGTGATATAAGCTCCGACCTTTATTTAAACAAAGTGATATAAGCTCTGCTCTTTGTCTATTCTTTTAGAAGTTGTGCAAGTGTTCATTAGCTCTGTAGTTTTTATAATCTTATATGAGTTATGAAAGTGTTCATAATTTTCTATGATGATATCTTCATAATTCTATTAATTTGTGTTAATTATTATCATTTGTGACTTTAAATTATGTATACTAAAACGTCGAAGATGTTGCAATATATGTGATACAAACTATGCACATTGTTTAGGTATGAGCTGGGCAAGTGTTAATTATTTTATATGAAATATAAGGATGCATAGAACAAATTTTACAAAAAGGTAAAAAAACACTTTACAAAAAGGTGACCGTCGGTTTGATCTCTGAAATCTAAGGTAAGAAGATGACTTAACAGGCTGAAAATGTGTGTAAATCTTTAAAAAAAATTATGCAAATTGCGTAATACATAAATCATTCTATAACTGGCCATTATATTTTGAATAGCTCAAACCCATTTTGTCAAAAAAACTCAAAAAATCAGAATGTGACAAACTGAGATCGGAAGAATTAATTTGTCCGGTTTAATTTCAATTAGTAACTGCTGATATGTCTTTTTTGCCCATTGCTCTAATGCTGATGTGGAGGTTTGAGAAGTGAGAAAACTCAATTTTATTGTATAAGATTTCACTTATTAAACCTACATAAACTATCATGCATGGTTGGTAGTATCAAATATAGGAAGAGGACGTACATCCGTTCACATCCCCTTATACATTAAAAGAGAAGTCACGTGGCACTCATATAGGCCTTCTCAGAGAAATTCTAAGAATCTGATTGGATGATTTATTTTAATTTTCGTTTATATTTATTTTTGGTTCGCCGTGCAAATGGTATGAGAATCGTACCTCAAATATTTTGTTAGGTTATTTACTTGCCTTACATTATATTCGATAACTTGCGAAAGAAGTTGGAAATCAAATATTTTGGAAATATTTTCGTAAAACACACTAATTATTTTGAGACTTTGCAATTATACATACACACAATAACTGTTTGCACCATGTGCGTTATTTTATACCCTCTCATACAATGTCAAATATTGAGTACCGGCTTTTCTCTATGGTGTAGGGTTTCTCCAAAACATGGTGTAGTCCGTTACTTCTAAACCGATACACCTATTATAATAAATTTTTGAACATACTTATGCCTGCACAGGGTGCGGGCCAGTCACCTAGTATTAATTACCACAGAACTCATCAGAAGCCTCATCGTACAGACTATAAACGACCCCGTTGACACGGAAGAAAAAAACATTAAAAGAAGATCGGCCCATCTTGACTAAGTGAATTCCAATACCTCTGCTCCAATTAGGGTTTCTTTTTTGTCAATGGTCAGGGTTTTCACTATAAAAACATGTGACATGAAAATCTCCAGAAGCCCTCCTCCTCACGGCTACTCCTTAGACATTTCTGTCCAGCCGCTGCTGCTGTGCGTATATCTCTGATCTCTCTCTCTCTCTGCCTCTGTATCATGAGACTCTGATTTGTCTTTTTCTTTTTTTTGTCTCGCTGAGATCAATATATCATTTCGTCCTTGTATGAACACATAATATGCTAATGAATCTGATCTGCCTTGAATAAAATGTGGTTGATACATATACTATAATTTGTACTTGATCAGTATTGTATAATTCATGACTCTCTCTTTTGCTTCGTGTGTAGCTAAATTGTTTTTTCTCATTGTTGAATTTGCTTCTTCTTTTTTTTTTTTTTTTAAGGTGAGAGGATGAAGCACAACAATGAGATCACGGGATCACACTTCAGGAAGCAGTGGCAGAACGATGTTAAGACATGGTTTAACCAACCTGCCAGAAAAACTAGGAGACGTGTTGGTTAGCTTTATATCTCATCATCTTTGGCTTGAGTTTACTTATGTAACCTACGTTGTCTCTTCATATACTTATTTATATTGATCATGTATGTAGCGAGACAGGAGAAAGCAGTGACGATCTTCCCTCGTCCCACCTCTGGACCTCTCCGTTCTGTTGTTCATGGCCAGACTCTCAAGTACAACATGAAAGTCAGAGCCGGTAAAGGCTTCACCCTCGAGGAGCTTAAGGTCTGCTCACTCAAACTATTAACTCATTTTGAGCTCTTTATAAAAGTTGAAATGATGAAAACTCTCTTTTATCATCAGGCCGCTGGTATCGCAAAGAAGTTGGCTTCAACAATTGGAATTTCAGTTGATCACCGTCGTAGGAACCATTCCTTGGAGGGTCTTCAATCCAACGTGCAAAGGCTAAAGACTTACAAGGCCAAGTTGGTTGTGTTCCCTCGCCGTTCCCGTGTCGTCAAGGTATCATAGATGATTTTTAATATATCTTTTGATTCTTGAGTTTTTTTTTTTGTTATGTAATGACAATTGGTGACTTTGTTGTTTTTGCAAGGCTGGTGATTCTACTCAAGAGGAGCTTGCTAATGCAACTCAAGTCCAAGGAGATTACATGCCTATTGCTAGTGAGAAGATTGCCATGGAGCTTGTGAAGGTGACTGCTGATATGAAGGCATTCAAGGCTTATGACAAGATCCATCTTGAGAGAACTAACAAACGCCATGCTGGTGTCAGAGCCAACAGAGCTGCCGATGCTGAGAAAGAAGAGAAGAAATAAGAGATTGCTTGCTTTTTTAAGACCTTAAAAATCCATTCTTGAGTTTCTTGATTTTGAGTAAGACTTGTTTTCTTGGGATCTATCATTCCTTAGATCTTCATCATTTCTGGTATTTGGATTATCTTAGAACATTTTATTATTTACCTCAAAATAATGCAAGTTTATGATTTGCTCCATTTGTTTTCTTCAGTTTTTCCTTCAATTTTTTTATATATATTGCGAACCCCACCTTTTATTTGATATAATTTATAAATTATGCTCAATTATTTTAAAATTTTAAATTGTAAACTAAAATCTAGCTTTACTAAATAATTTATTAATGCATTAATAAAATTACATAACCACATAACACATACAATACAATAGTATCTACTATATTAAAATAGAGTCATTCTTTTTATCTACTGATACAAGTTGTTATTTAAATTTGGACCCTTTCTAGAATGTTACAAATAATATAAGTCATATAATTGATTGAACTGTATTACTAAAATTAAACCAACACAATTAATGTAAAGAGACAATCTTAATGTAAACTACCTTCAAAATACGGCAGGTATCTATGTGTATAGCGAAAACACATATTTTCTCCTACAAATATGGAATGTTCTAAAAGAATATATATCATCAAAATATGGAATATGGAAATCTACTAATCTCTATAATATTATTTGAGAAGTCACTTTCTTAGGTGTCGCGCTCACGTTAACTCTCACGTTGGTTGATTACTATGATACCCCTAATGAACTAAAAATATATTTAAATATTATTATTTCCTTTTTAAAATCTTCCAAATAACAATATAAAATAAAAAGGAAATATTTATAAAATTTACAAAACTATTTAAAACGAAAAATAAGTATATATATAATATGGTTTCATAAAAAAGGAAAGTTTACAAAATAGTAATATTTAACTTAAATATATTTTTAAATAACATAAATTATACTTTTAAGTAATAAAATACTTTATATCTATATCTTCTTAGATGAAAAAAATATTTGTATATAAAGTGTTTTCATTAACAAAGTTCATACAAATAATCTTGATATTAGAAAAGAAATATTTTTCTTTAAAAATAATTTCAACAATAAAATATATATTTTCAAATTAATTATTTTTGATAAATCTATCTATTTTATTAGATTATTACATAAAATAATTAAGTAACATAAACTGATATATGTTTAATTGACAAAAAATTATAATTAGTATCATTGAAATATTTTTTTAGTATATTTATTTGATTATCTTACAACTACAGCAAAAAGTATAAACTATATTTTACTTATATAATATAATTACTCAAAAAAATCACATTTTTACTGCATATTTTAATAGATGTTAAAAACAAAACTAAAAATAAATTTAATAATAAACATCTTTTGATCAAATAACTACAATTCTTTTAATATATCATAATACTATAATTTAACAAGGTAGATATATTATAATTAATAGTTAAAATTATCTGTTTTCTTAATAACTCTTTTGATGTTTAATTTTCGGTTTTTATGTTTGTGGAATTTAATATAACCATAATCTAATACTTAAAGCAAATCAGAATTCCTTATTTTTAAAATTATTTTAAAAAAAATTCAGTTTATCAACCAATCAATCTATGGCATAAATTATTTAGAGTTTATAAAATATTTTAATTATTTTAAATATTGATATGTATTCATAAGCTTTCAAAAATTTATTATTACTTATGTAATTTAGAATCAGACACTTTAGTTTTTATTTTTTTCGTTTTAAGCACAAAAAATCTTAAAATACATAATCTTACTAAGATATACTTATATTTCGTAGATAACAACCAACATAAATGTAAATAAAATAATTAATGAAAAATTTAAGATATTTAGAATAAAAAAGATTATAATTGAATTCATAGAATAGAAAGAATCCAATATATATATATCCAAATGATAATACTGACTAAATATAATATATATAAAACTATAATAACTAAAATATATAATATTATTATTACAAATTATACATACAAACTATAAATTAATATAAAATTTAAAGTAAATATCAATTAACTATTATAATATATTTATTTTTTTAATATTTAAGCTCGTGCATGAGCACGGGAAAATCACCTAGTTATACTTAAATTAAGGCAATGATTATTTATGGAATATATTATAGGGCTTAATTTTATTTTTTGAACAAATTATATAGTTTGGTTTTTGGGCTTAGTATTAAGAAAAAAACTCCAAAAACATTGAATAAACTTTTCACCTTAAAAGATCAAAAAATCAATTATTATTTTCAGACCCAAAAGGTATTTAATATTTTTAACAAAACAAAATTATCTATTATTAATCATTTATTTAAATCATGTACTTTAAAACATATTAATATATTTTTTATTTTAAATAACAATCACTTTGTTTTGATAAATTTCAATTGTAACTTTTAAATAATTTATTGTTTTATTTTTTTTAATAATTTACTGATTAAAAAAATGTAAAGCAAAACCAAAAACCAAATATGAAAACTAAAATCTAAAACCAAAAGCTGAAAACACATGTTATATTTTTTGTTTTGTTTATTTACAAAATAAACTATTTCAAATTTTTTTAAAAAATGTGTTATCATCTTTTCAGTTTTAAATTAGATGTTCGATTACTTGAGATTTGTTTGTTGGTAATGTTAGTTCAAACTAACTCGGCGGGTTTTAAAATTAAAAACCCAAACCAAAAACTGAAAATGAAAAGTAGAAACTTAAAAACTAAAAACCAAAAACCAAAAACCAAAATCTAAAATAAAAACTGAAACTTAAAACTAATGAAAAACAATCATCACCACAAATTTTGGTGAACTGATTTTATATCAAAATATTCTTTAAATTAAGACAAAACCCAAGTATATAAATTTTTAATCATAAAAAATATCCGCGCTTTCAAGCGCGGGTCAAAATCTAGTATATTTTTAAACAGTACTATTACTATATCTTTGGCACAAATAATAAATCAAAACATGTTCTATGTTGTATTAGTTTTGTATGTGTTTTTAATTTATATTAGTTATATATTTTTTTAATTTTATTTATATCATTATTAAACTAGAAGTTAAAGAAGTCTTCTTTCAAAATCTAAATATCCGAAACTCGACCTGAAATAACCGAACCCGAACTTAAAATATCCGAATCCGACCTGATATATAAAAATACCCGAACGGATGCTAGATCCCAATACCGAAATATCCGAAAACCCGAAATATCCTATCCGAATTCAAACGGGTACCCAAACGCCTATCCCTATAGTGAATGCTAGCAAATCATGACGTGTTGTATGCCTTTGAGTACTAACATACCAAGTAGCCTTGCGACTTTAAACCAAACCGAACAGTCCAAACCGAGCCAAATCAAATTTTTTGGTTTTTGGTTCGGTTTCAGTTTTAAATTTGGTTTAGTTCGATAGGATTCTGAAAAGTAATTCGGGTTTCAGTTCGGTTATTGATTTCAAAAAAAAAAATAAAAAACTGAAAATAACTGATAATATCCGAAATAACCAAAAAATCGAACCAAATTAAATCGAAATAACCAAAAATATCTTAAATATCCAATTTTTTGGAAATTTATACCATAATTAACTGAAAACAAAAAAAAAATCAGTTATTTTCAGAAATAATTATGAAAAATTAACCGATAACTGAACCAAACCGCAAATTAATTCAGTTAATTTCGGAATAGGTTTCAAATTTTTCGGTTAACCGAAAACCGATGGTTCGGTTTCGGAAAACCGATGGTTCGGTTTCGGAAAACCGAAAACTGATGGTTCGGTTTCGGAAAACCGAAGTCACAGGCCTAATACCAAGGCAGCTGTAATGTATTGCAAGTGTGTTAAGTAAGCACATAACAAAGATTACAAAATGTTACAGTCTTTTAACTCTCTGATCATCACTGACCGATACGGTATATATTGTAATGGTCATGCCATTATTCTCTTTTTATTTTATTCCAAGAAAACAAAATACAAAAAGGTAAGTTCAAGAACTCACTCAAGTCTTGAACCTCTGAGTGATCTTCCCAACTCCATCTCTACACTCCTCAGCCATTCTCTTCACCTTATCGCCTACCTGAACCGTCCCTTTCTCAACCTCCTTCGCTGCTCCTTTTGCCCTAACAATGGCTGCCTCTCTCATTTCTCCTGCTCGCTTCCCCAAGTTCTCTGCGTATTCCTTCAAAACCATAATCCATAAACGTATCTTCTCCATCACCATGGAGATCACTTCCCGGGATTTTCCACCCACGGATTCTGCCATCTCCTTCAGCTTATCCACAAGGGTTTGGGCTCTCTCCTCGGTTCCTTCAATGGAAGATTGCTCCACGGTGTTCAGCAATACGCTTTGTTCCGTCTCTACATCCTCTTGAAGGTCTTTGTCAACAATAACTCTTAGTCCGTTTGTTTCCCATCGCTTTCTAGCCTCTTCTAAAGCTCTAGCTTGCTCTCTAGCTCTCTTTCCTTCCTCCTCAGCCCATGATCTGAACAAGTAAAATATGAGGATTCAGTCACTGATCAAAAGGGTTGCACTCATTTGGTTGATATAAGAATGTAGATAGATTCTTTGACATTATAAGCATATTGTATAGTTTCGGATGTAGAAGGAGTACCTGGCCATGGACAGAGCTTTACGCTCTACTTCCAGTTCATATTGCAACTTTGAAATCCGCTGGCTCTCTTCTTCAGCTTCTTTTCGAAGATTGGAAACCTTTTCTTTCTCAAAAGATATCTCGGCCTTGTTGCTCATCAAGTCCTCCAGCTTCTCTTCTGCTTCACGTCTTAACCTTGAGAGCACCTCCATTTCTGACTCAACTGCAGCTCGTTCTTTGACCAACACTAGATTCTCTTCCTCTCTCTTCTCCCTCAGCTGCTCCAACTCCAGTTTCGCCTGTTCCGCCATTTTCTCGACGGCTTCAATCTTTTCTCGTTCTATGGAAAGCTCTTTCTCGAAGCTCGCATTGACATCCTTTTCGACCTCGGCAACCAGGGCGTTATGTGCAGACACGGCCTTTTCAGCCATTGATTCTGCTTCGATGCGTGCCAGTTCCTCACTGACTATGTCAGAAGCCTCACCATTTGAGAGTGCAATCGCAGCTTGAGCTTTAGTGACGGGTTTATGAGGTTGAAACAATCTTGTACAACCTACAAAACGGGTGTGCATTATACAATCAGGCCATGATTGTGGTATTGTGGTAGAAGACATATATGTGAAATCTACGCATACCAAATGCAAGGGCAGCGATTCCTTGTTCTCCAGTAGATAAATCTGCGATGATGGCAGGCCATGCATCTGGGTTTATCTTATCAATATCAATGAAACCCGAGAGTTTATATAGCATCTGCATGATGAAGTGAATAGATGATTATCCGCAAGACTATGAGAGGAAGTGAATAGAACAAAGCTTGATATGCAACCTTTTTATCAGCTTCTGGAAGCTGTCGTTTCTCCAAGGCCATTTTCCAGCTTATAAGATCCTGGCGTGAAAGAAGGCTGCATCGACACAAACAAGCTTAACTAATAGAAATAAGCCAATATATGAATGCAAAGGTAATGTGAAAGTACAAAGCACCATAATATTCTAAAAACAGAAAGAGCAATGATTTTGTTCCGTTCTGTTTTATGAGAATGCTGAAGACAAAGCACAAACATCTTTTTTTGGTCAAAGCACTAACTAACATTCTAAATAGAAACTAAGGTAGCCGTATCAAATAAAGAGTATTTATCTGTTACTGTCAATGCGGTATACAAATGCAGAATTTCTTTTTAACAAACTGAATGAGTTCAAATTTTTCAGTGACATAAGTACCTTTCAGGGGAAAAGAAGAACGTGCCTTCAACATCGTTAAGTAAATCTCGGTTAGAAAGCTTGCTTGTGATAAGTCCTGCTTCTGCCAAACCTGAAAAAAGTAGACAGAAGTTAGCCTCATAGGTTATCTTCGTTTTGCGAAGAGTTGAAATTTAGAGTCCAATTTCACCTTGAATGGATGAAAAATCGGGGTCCTCAGGAGTAATATCATCGAAAGCAAGCTCTGTAACATTCTCTATATACATCGCCGGATACACTTTTGAGGTCGTGTTTCTGCAAAGAGTTGAGGAACACACACACATGTATGAAATTCACTTTTCAATTCCAAAGATGAACATTCTAACCCCACCAGATCCATTAACACTATCATTAGATATACCTTGATAATGCACTGCTAGCAGAGACCAGCCACCTGGCATATTCTCTACGCGTACAAAGATCGCTAGGTTGGATGTCAGATTCAATGACCTGGAAAGAGGAGAAAATGATTCATAAGCTGCAAAATTCTACAAGTGCCAGAACGAAGCAAATCTCTACACCATCAAACAACATAGCAAGGGTCTGTACAACACTACCTTCAGAACTTGCAGAGCAGCAAATGCTTGACTCTGGACCTGATCTGCAGTTGCGGGAACAAGAATCTTTCCAGGATTTACTTGAAAAGAAATCGAAGGTGCAGGAATTCCTGCTGAAGAAAATGCATTTCCACCACTCGGTGTTTCCAGAAGTTGCCCGTTGTCGCCAAGCTCGTCTTGACTATTGATGTTAAGTTCATTTTTTGACAAATATGTAGATTCTGAGACAGGAGTTTCTGAAGATTCAACTTCTTTCTCTGTATCTATGTCCAAGACTGATGACATCCTCCCCGCAGCTAATTCCTCAGGTGTTCCGTTCACCTCAGGAATATCCTCAGTCACAGTCGAGAATGCTGTCCCCGTGTCATTAAGTGGCACAGCATGAGGATCCGAAGTCAAATCTGATTGTGCATCAACAAAAACGCCAACAGCTACAGTCCCCGTAGCTGCATACGCATCACTGTCAGGTAAAGCAGACATGGAATCTTCTTTCTGACTATCGACTTCACTTTCTAAACTAGACACATTGATCGGTTCAGTGTTTGGAAGGCTATCAGATTCTTCTAAATTTTCGGCTCCAGTAATCTCACTCTTTTGTGAATCTACAGCCTCAGGTGATGAGTCTAACACAGACTTTGATTCAGAAATTATTTCCTCACTTTCCGGCGTGTCAGGATCAGATTGAACATGAAGCTTCAACTCTGCTTCAGGTGTAATGATTTCAGCAGTGGCATCTGTTCCATCAGATATAATACCATCAACAAACGAATCCTCAGCACCAAGTATTTTACCTTCACCATACACTTTGTCATCACCTAGCTGACCAATATCATTGACTTCTATACTCTTAACCTCGTCCTTAAGAATGTCCTCGCTGTTAGCTATCTTGGCTTCATCACTAGGAGTTCCATCAGATGATATAACCACGCTCTCCTGCTGAGAAGTCAACGACTGCATTTCCGGTTTAAGTCCTACGCTCAAAAAAATTAATCACCACATACATCAATACAAAACAAATTCGTAAAGAGGCGGCACTCGAGCAAAAGCTTGAGTAGAGCTTCTAATAGCAAAAGAGAAGGAACATGAACTTACTGGCATGATTACGCTTGTTAAAAGAAGAAACTGCAAAGCTTAAAGCAGCAACCAAAACGATTCCAACAACTCCAGCACCAACTACACCTGAAATCAAACTACTTACAGCTTATTAGTCCACCCGTATAAACTACAAAGTTTCAATCAGAGTATATTATTCAAAATGCTCAACATAATCTTAACAAACAATTATGTACACAGTTTAAATACGATTCAGCTTAGAAGTCTAAGCTTAAATCTACTACACACTCATTAGAGAAGCATTTTTTTTTTTCAATTATTGTAATCAGATAGTCGTCACCAGCTGAGTTAATTAAACCTAATCTCAAGGAGCCTCGGAAACTCCGCGAGTCACAAGTAAACATCAAGCAGCGTATACCTTCGATTAAACTCTTCTTCTTAGCTCTGGCAGACTTGTTTCCGTTGTTACCGGAATCGTCCCAACCAGCTAAACCATCCGATTTTGACGAATCCGATCCAGTCCACGCTTCGACTCCAGGCTTCTGCGAAACGCAGCAGACAACTCCTCCACAACCGATACGCGAGGGGCGTAAGTAGACGGCGCTGGATTTACGGCGAGCGCCGGAGGTAAGAGCGAGACGGAGCTGGAGGGAGGTAGGTGTCCACGTGGCCGTCGCAGAAGCCATGGTTGGTTGGTTGGTAGTAAGAGAGGATAAGAAAAAAAATAAAAAGAGAATCAGTTAAAAGAAGAAGAAGAAGAGATTGAAATGAAAATAATGGCGAATGTCTCCGAAGGATTTTATTTTAGGGCTTTAGAAATTAAAGAATAAATATGTTTGGTGGTGCTTTGTCTTCGTCACGGCAATAACAAAAAAAAAAAGAGAGAGAGAGAGCGTTGTTGGAGTGATCGCCCTCACACACACACACCTAACCAGCTAATTAAATTCAAATTATCTTTTCCCATGTTTAACGCGTTAGAAATTTTTAAAACTGACATCGTACTGATCAAAAACGACATTGTACAGTATTAGTGAATGCCACGTCAGCACACAAAAAGGCCACGTCAGCAAAGCACAGCCTCACTGTTTTTGCCTTGTGAATCCAATGATTAAGATGTCAAAAGACGAGCCTAAAGTTAAAAATACGACTCATTGACTATGTTAAAAGTTACACTTAAAGTTACTAAAAGAAATTACAATGTAGTTGAAAAGTGCTGCAGAAAGGGAAACAACAGAAGAAGAAGAAGAAGAAGAGGGAAGCTGCATCTTCTCTCTTTATACCAATCAGAGGAGGTAAAACTGAGAATAGAGATAATCCCTCACTTTATAATAATCTTCACACAACGGTCCTTCTATTAGAATTTGCTGTGGACCTGATGCTCCTCCCTGAAGAACGAACCACCATATGATGGTTTAAGATTATAGTATTACGGATTTGTAAGAATTACTACAGTCTTTGGTTTTATATTGTTAATTACCTTCTGACCAGTTGGACCGACCTTCCTTAGAGTGACATACTCACCGCATCGTAAAGCTCCTCCACCTGCAAACTCTACCTGAACTCCTTTGCTTGCCAGAAACTGCTTGAAGTCTTGCATTTTCAGATCTCCCACTAGCACAGGTTTGTGTGGAGCTGCGGCACTCGCCATTGGTTGTAGACACCGCTTCTCGCTCTCTGTCTTCCCTACTTGAGAATCCACCCATGCTACTTCTGAATCTCCCAGCTTATATATATCATTTCCAAAAAAAATTAAAATGTTTCAGTATCGGATGAGATAATCGGAAACCATTAGTGCGTGTGTGTAGAGGAAAATTAAAAGGTACCTTCTTGAAGATTACATTGCTCATCAGCTTTTCAGATAGTTGGACCTGATGTTATACAGCGAGGAACCATACAGGTTAGTTTTTTATCACAACTCATAACCAATGTGAAAATAGGATCTTCCTAATTTCGGGGTTATTACCTTATAAGCACATAGATCAGAAGTCACATCCACTGTTTCCTCTATTTTTGGAGCGTACACGTGAGGACAGATGCTGTTCAAGCAGTGTTGCTTCAAATGCTCCGTAGCCTCTGCTGTTGCGTGCACCAGAACCTTCACATGATATTGGATTACATCAGCTGAAATGATTAACTACTATAGATATAAAGACAAGGGAAAAAGGAATCGCTAACGTACAAGTTTCAGAGGAGAAACATGTGCAATCGTTGACTTGATTGAGCGGCCATCTGAACGACCTTCGTAGTCCATTTTAACAAGTGAACAACTAACTGTCACCTGTGCAAAAGAGCATAAGAACAAACCAAATCATTTATCAAGGAAACTTGACAGCAGCAAGGTATAGACAGAAGACTAAAAGAGCCATTTCAATGAGACTCCCATCTCTATTTCTAAGTGAACTGAAATAGGGAGCTCTTATGAAGTTTGTATTGGAGTCTACTTACAATGAGCTCATTGGATATGACTTTCGAAGGTCTAGTATCTAGCATGAGACTAGCAGTTGCCTCATCAAGCCTTCCATCCACATCACCTCCAGCCTGAAATGGGATTTCATATCATAAATTATATAACAACACAAGAGTTTATATAGCTAATTCTAAAAAGGTGGTTTAGAAGATAACAAGTACAGATTAGAAATCCTTGCTCGCAAGCAATAAGTGGTCAAAAAGAAAACAAAGAGCCAATTGTAGAACAAATGCACTGAACTGAAGGATTGTACTAAAGCCAAATCAAGAGCCCAAGCAACTTTATGGTAAAAAAAAGTAAGTGTTTCCTATTTGTATCCCAAATCCTCAGAGTATATCGTGGAGATTTCGTATACATAAAGTACTGTAAAAGAGCCCGTATGCAATCAACATCATGGAAATTAAGAGAAGAGGTCTCGTTGATCGCTAAGCAAGAACTAAATAAAAACCAAACAGAGATGATAATTACAGGGAACGTACATGCATTGCTCCTCGGTCCATGTCCTCATCCTTGATCACGTAATCATCTGGATTAATGACCTCTCCATACTCATCCCAGTCAGCTGTGTTATCATAGAATGGGAACATTGGAGCAACGCTGCTGGATGGGGGAACAAATCCATCTATCAATATATCTTTATATGCAGGCCCGTGAGACCCAACAACTGCATGTGTGGTCAGAAATGTGAAAGGTTAGCTGCAGACCACTACGTAATGGCAAGAAAACCCATCAAATAGACAACAGGGAGTCTAACCGGAAATAAAACATACTGTGGGACTGAAAACTAACACATATTTTACACAAGTGTAACATTAGACGTCTAAATGTAGCATCTGTGTGTTCTCCAAAGTGACCACAAAATTGCCTCCTAAGGGCAGCTATATACAAGGCTATGTGGCTTTTCAATCTAAGTTGAAGTTTACATGAAAAGGAAAAAAATTATAAATAATCAGGGCTGCTGGAATTTTTTCACAGTTTAAGACAAAACATTACCATCGTGAGTAGTCTTGGTATCTATGATCATAGGTTCACTTGAATTTTCATCAGGTCCGAGGGAAGCTTTTGTTTCCTCCTCTTTGACGAGGCTAGCTCGCAAGGCTTCCTCTCTCTTCAGTCTGTTTTGCTCCTCTTCATATGCAATCAACTCTTCCCCAGCCAAAGGAACCCTCTTAGACATGGTGACTTTAACAAATTTAGGAGGTGGGGCTGACTGAAGCATACGAGCTAAAGTGCCAAACTGCAAACAGAAACACATGACAACAAAAATTAAACAATGACATCTCACCTGACAAAACGAACGGAAAGAAAAAATGAGGTACGCTATTTCAAACTCCTCTTCCGTTCAGTTTAAGGGAATGATATGGTCAATTAAACAGTTTGTGCACAGTGATGTCAATTACACAAATATGAGCCTATAAAAACCCTTAATCTTTTCTAGTTTTAAGGAAGGGATGCCACTCGTTGTTGAATGCAAGACTGAAATCCATGGAGATTATCCTAAAGGTGCAAGCCAGGTCGATTGGAGATTATCATGTGATTTATCCTATGCTTAAAAGTGTGCTTAAAGTTATTCAATCTCTGCCTATTGTACACATTAGTGGTGAAATATTCACACTCAATAAGAGACATTATTTGGGTGAGCTCTCATTCGAGTCAGAAAACACACACAAAAAAAAGATTCCCATTTATCATGATTCTACATCCAATTAACTAGCTGGCCAGCACTGGAGGAAACTACCATCATCTCTTTACAACAATGCCGTACATTTGAATCATCAACTAGTAACGGGTCTAAAAAAGTACCTGGCCTGTTTCAGTAAAGAGGACTAAATTTCTGGGATCATTGGCCCATTCCACGAATATATCTCGAGCAAAACCAGCTTCAAGACTAGCCATGGACGCAAGAACAACCTATATAAGCAGGTTCAGTTACTAAAAATATTAATAAGAATAATGTAGAAAGAACTCCGGAGGAGAAAGAACACAAAATATCAAATCCAACCCACCATGTTCTAAATACGACAAAACATGCGTGAGTTATTTATAAACCAACCTTTGGACCAGGTGGAGCATTATCGAGATCAGTCTTGTTTATCAAGAGAGTGACATGCCTGAAAGTATGTGAATTACATTTAATCTCTTCCGTTGTTGTATGCGAACGACACATATAAGACACTTTTCAGAAAAAACTACCTCAATAGAAAGGCGTTATCACGTGAAGTCTCAAAGGACTTTGAAATGGAGTCACTCATCCACTCGAGGAAGCTCTTAACATAGTCAATTGTGCTAGATGACACATATGTCAGAAAGTAAATGGGAAAGCTAAAAGCTCTCTGTGACCAATGCTGCAGGTTTGATCAATATTCAGTCTCTACATACAAATACCCAAAAGGATTAAAATGAAAACAAAGTACATTTAAAATCGAACCTCCCACCTGTTCAAGTATCAAGAGAAGCTCCAGGACTCGACCTGCAGTGTCTACTGGTAATAAAACATTTCCCCCAACTTCCAAATGTTTTGAAATGGTATCTGAATAATAAATGTGGACGTGCACACGTGATTATGGCAGTTAGAATCAGAGTTTTCTTAATAACACAAAAGAGAAAGATATAACACATATTGAGCTAAAAGCCAACCTAGAAATTCAGTGTCCCTGTGATGGCTTTGGGTTTGATTGGTATAAAGAGCATTGTACGCATCGGTAATCAGAACAGCAGGTCGAACAAAAGACTGTAAAACAGTTCCGTTTAAATGCCTGAATTAAAATGTACAACTCAGTATCACGATCTTGCTTCTTTATTATTAGTTAAAAAACCAAAAATCGAACTCCACATCAGGTGAAAGCTGAAAATGTATACCTTTCTTTCCGATGATTGTAGTCAACAGCATATACAACCTCTTCCCCATCCTTTGTTATCTTCCAAATACTACCTCCCAGCATATGTCCAGCAACATGAGGCGCAATTACGATACCCTCTCCCTTTCCTAATAGGGAAAAGATAAAACTTCTGAGGCATCCTAATAAACACATTCCTGATATGTGAGGCATAGATAATGCGCCCGCCTAGTCGGCAAAACTGGTATGAATAAAGCGATTTTTCAAACCGATTTTTTATAAAATCGGTCTTGGCGTTCAAAAAATCGCCCCCATAAACAATAATCCTCTATAAAACGCCTAATCACAGCCTAGCGATTTTTAGAGCATTGGATGGAACTTCTTTGAGGTAAGTGTCATTATTCCAGGTTAGCTATTAACGACTATAAATTACTGAAATTACATTACCAGAAAGATGGTAATTCTGAGAGTAAGTCAATCTGATGACATTCTGGAAAGCAGAATCAATATCATCCAGCGTAAACAGATCAAAGTCAGAGACTTGCTGCAAACAAACAGTAAGCTCATATCATATAAGCACAACAAGAAAAATGAACATAACGCAAAAAACAATAAAGTATGCAAATCAATCAAGCATCATCACCTTTCTGGATAGAAACTGATCATACATAGTGAGTAGACCTAATCTATGAACAGGCTCAGTGGCGTAAACAGGAGCAGAGAGTCCAAGCTTCTTCATAGCATAAGGAAGAGCACCAAGGTGAAGCGTATCTGGATGAGTAAGCAAAACCGCATCTATAGTAGAAGCAACCCTGAATCCAAAAAAAAAAAAAAAAAAATTGAATCCTTTTTTTTTGAAACTGAAAAAGATTGAATCTTTCGGAGTGCAAGAGAAAGAGGAGAGGAACCTGGAGAGGGGTTCGAGGAGAGAAGGGTCAAAGAGGTCGTTCCAGCCACAGTCGAGGAGGAAGTTGAATCCATCAATGGAGACTAAGTAGGAGAGTGGATTCTCGTTGTATACTCCGGAGAGTGGAGAAACCTGCACCGACGTACCCATTCGACGGTGAGAGTAAACCCTAATTTTTTTCTCCGATAAACCCAAGAGCCACCGTGTGTTCTGAGAGTGTGTGTGGGTTTGTTCTATTTCTTTTTCTTTCAATCCGATTCAAAATCGATTTGATGATGATCGACAATGTTTTGGTTCGGTTCGGTTAATACTTTGCAGGCCGTAATGTGATCTGGTTAAGAAATTTTTAAAAGGCCCAATAATTGATTGAATTGTAAAGCAAGCCCACGATCTATATGTGGCCTGGTTCATCATCTGGAAACAAACTTACTCACAAACGTACAAGAGTTTAAGGAGTCATTGAACCATCCTAGTGAAATCAATCTACATGAAACCTTTATAAATTAATAATGTTGTGACTATACCAAAATTTTATTTTTTTATTAATTTAGAGAAATATTAATTTATAGATATACTAACTGAACCAAAAACTCAATTTGAAACTATAAAATTATATTAATTTATAGAGATATTTAGTGTATATTATTGAGTATTAATTTATAGAGGTTCTACTGTAGACCGAAGAGGTCTGAGTTTTTTTTTCTAACAATGTTGTTTTAAATCGAAAGGCTCTGTTAAATTTATTCGTATGGAGAAAATGTCTAGACATTAAAAGAAAACGATTTTTGTTTTTTTTAGATACATTTTGGTAGCTTCACTTCAAAGGGATAGAAAACAATCATCTGCGGTTGGACAACAAGGGAGGACCGTTAGGACCAAACCCAGCTCATCATAATGGCTAACAACCATAACTATCAAACTTTTCTTTCTATGACTAACCAAAATTTTACATTCACAAATAATACTATATACATGCCTTTTATAAAAACAAAAAAAATTAATAATTTTGGTTAAGTTAACCAAAAAATATATTTATATAGTTAATCAATGTAAGTTAATGTTTATAAATATAATTATATCATGTATCCCCGTATAACATCTGTAACCAAATTTCAATGATCTTTCGTATATATTTTTTTGTCTAAAGAGATATAGTAGAAGTTTCGGTGAACCTAAACCAGAAAGCACCTATCAAGGTTGATTTTCGAGTCGAATCCATCGGCTGGTGACCCACTTCATGAGTCCATGACCCCATCACCATACTTGGCATTATTTCTCAAAAATATAAGATAAGTATTCTCATTTATAATTTGTTTGTCCCTCTACGCTCTATGATGTCTAGTTTACTGTCTTCACATAACTAAACTTAACTCTCATGTGGAAGTAAGAGCATGCCCATTAGGAATTTTTAAGAGGAGTTCACAAGTTTTTCGAGGGGAAAAGTGGTGAATCCGGCTCGCGTGAGTTCGTCGTGGTGAATCCGGATCGTCACGGGTTCGTCACGTGGCGGCCGTGATTCGCCAATTTTTTTTTTTTTTTGAAAAAGTCAAAAAGAAAAAAAAATTAAAAACGTGCCTAGGAATTCGTGTCTGCCCAATATCACTGATGGGCATGCTCTAAGAGTTTTTTCAACACAAGTATATAGATATCAGTTTTACATAAACCAGATGGTGACCAACACTTGAATTACACGAATAGGAATGTAATCGTTAACTAGTGCAAAAAAAACAAAACTAGGAAATGTTGACTAGTAAAATAACAAAATTAGGAAATGTTACTTCATAGTAAGAAACCGACGTCGGACAATTGATTTAGTGATAGGCAGCGGACATGTGCGGAAGGTGCATTTGCACAAAGCTATTCTATTTTTTTAGTTTTTCTAGTTTAAGCTAGGACCCGTTTTAAAAAAAAAAAAAAATTGTATAAAACAATGATTTACAAATCTGTTTTAGTCCAGGATATGGTGATAGGAGTAGGTTCTATTGCATCCATAGTTCGATTCTCGTTGGGGAGAAATGCTTTATCCCATGTTATTGATATTTATGCCAGCCGATCCCGGATGTATAGGATTAGGTCGAAGATTCATACACCTTTTTGTTTACAAAAAATAAAAATTAGAACCTAAAACATCTCATATATACAAAGGTCCCTATATTCAATAAGTTATTTTTATTGTTTTTCTTTTAAATGAAAGATAAACTGTAGACTTTATCTTTAGAAAGAAATTTTTTTCTGTGCAACAAATCGTTAGTGAGATTTATTCTGTAAATAATAACCCAAAAAGGTAAAATAGTTTAATTTTTTGTCAGATGTTTCTCTTTACACACATACATGTGGAAAATATGTTCTCTCTCCATGAAATGTGAATGCATATGTATCTATGTACAATTATATATATGAGATTTACAACAATCCATCTTTCTCCAAGATGTCGAAAGTTTCTTTGTGCCTATCAGAATCATAAATCTCTCTCTACCTCTTACCTCTTGCCCACTTGGTCTCTCCTTTCCCTTTCTTCTTCTCCAAATTACTTTCCATACATTTATGTAAAATCTCTATCATCTAATCTTATAATATAACAAAAAGACAGGCCTAGTTTTCACGCCACCGTTTTCATCGCCCTTTCGCCTTCACTCACCATTGAAGCGTAGAAAAAAGTGAAACAATGAAGACTACGCGGCTTTTCTATAAAACGGCGGCGGTGGTTCTTCTCCTTTACGTAGCCGTATCTCCACCGCTTGTTTCCGGCGACACAGGGCGGCGTGTTAACATGACACTAGTTCGAGGAGCCGCTGCTCTTGGTGCTTGTATGTCTTCCTCCTTTCTTTTTTTGTCGCCTTTTCTTTTTCTTTAACCGAATCATTTTTCGTCTATATAACACAAAATAATATTTACCTGGATTTTTTTTTTTAAATACAGTATTTACCTGGTTAATTACAATAACATTTACCTGTTTCTTTTTTTAAGCACAGTATTTACCTGGTTAATTACAATAATATTGATAATATGATATTTAGTCGATGAGTTTACTAGTCGTTTTTAACCGCTAGACATTACATACTTCGAACCTATGTACAATATGACGACGCAACTCACGCAAATCATCCAAAATAAACCACCCTACTTGCTGCCTACTGACTAACGTTTTGGTGATTAATTCTTTTTTTTTTCTTACATTTGGATTTATATGCTTTGCTTTTTATACTTCTTTTGTAGTTTGCTTGGACGGTAGCTTACCAGCGTATCACTTGGACAGAGGCTTCGGTGCTGGATCAGACAATTGGCTTTTGCAGTTTGAGGTAATTTAAATATTTACTTTAACTAATTTAAAAAGATTCACACATATAATATATTTTTTATATTCGTAAAATGGTTGTGATTATTAAATACTAATATCTAAAGAAATAATCAATCTATCATTAGATGCGAATAAATTGATCAGACAGCCATTTGGTAATTGAAACTGTATTTTTCTTTTATTGGTCATTGCTTGATTTAGTTCATTGCGTAAAGGGTTGCTGTTGTAACCAACTCCATGAGTAGGCAAAATAATTGAATCCAGCTAGCTAGCATATGAAACAAAACTCGGGTGTTTACAGAGTTTTTGTTACTGCTAACTAGCTATCTAGAAAATACTCCCTCCTTTTCATTTTAATTGTCATTATACGTTTTTACACACAGATTAAGAAAACATTTAATTTTACATATTTTCAAGAAAAAACACAATTACTTATACACCTAACCACTTTTCAACCAATAGAAAAATAGAATATCATATAAACTAATAAATTTTGTCTCGAAATTCTAAAACGATACTTATTTTGAAACGAAATTTTTCCTCTAGAATGACAATTAATTTGAAACGGAGAGAGTAGTAATTAAGTTTTTAAGTAAAATATTTCAACTCATTATCAAACCTTGTCAAGAGATTAGAATAGTATTATCGTGGAACTAAAAAAAAATGCTTAAATTTTTTTTCTGGATTAAAAAGAAAATTAAAAATAACCAACCGTGGACAGCAACATGTCAATGGAACTCACAAATAGTTGAAGCAACAACCAAAGCCGAACACTTATTTAACACTTACAGACGTCGGAACTTTGTCTTTTAGTGGGGCCCTAATGCCTAAGCACCTCATTTTCTGTCGCGATAATATTGCTCTTAGAACCAAGTCGCTCTGTAGTATCCTATAAAAAGTCGAAGCTGGTAATCGATTTCTACTATCTGGACACTTATAGAAAGAGTTGAGACATTGTGTTCGGAAAAAAAAAGAGTTCTTTTGTTTGGACCAAGTAAAAGACATATCCATGAACAAAAACTATTACGACGCCATTTTATAACTTTAGAGCATCATAGTGTCTTGAGCTAGTTGGATCATGTCTCACACCTTTCACTTTATGACGCGCATTTATAACATTCTCTACTTCTTTTCTTTTACCCGAAACAGAATTATGACAGAGAACACATTTATTTATTTGTTTTGTTAGCATTTACTTCATTCAATCGACGATTTATTTGCCTGCAAGTAATTACTAGTACAACTGTAAAAAAGAAATCCCAAAATCATTGTTTTTTTTTTCATTTTTCAAGCATTTCTTTTCTTTGTATTGCAATTATTTATATATTAATATAATAAAGGTGGTGATAGGGAGGAGGATGGTGCAATGATATGGCATCATGCGTGGATAGATCAAAGACCCATCGAGGCTCGACACGTTTTATGACCAAAACCGCCGTCTTCACTGGAATCTTGAGCAATAACGCTTCTTTAAATCCAGGTCCTTCTTGATTTAATTTCTTGAAAACAGATTATACTATTATATTAATATATTAAATAATTTATTACGTGAACATGCTTGCTTGTTGGTTTAGGTCTCTCTTTCACGTGACGGTTCAAGTGTTTCTGTTTAAGTTTCAGCTTTTTACTAGAATATACACATAGAAACAATAGTCTTGGCTCTTTTCTCTTCTATTAATTAAGTTATGGCTTTGCACACCTTATTTGCTTTTGTCTTTGTCTCCTTCCTTACGAGCACAAGTCGATCAAAACCTGGTCGACATATGTCAAATTACATACTTACCCTATTTTACTCAGGCTTAAATCTACATCGAGGAGGCTAAAACTGTCAACTTCATATATAGACATGTGAAGTCCAGTTCTAGTCTGTCACGAGTCAAAATTCGCTGTTGCTTTATTGAAACATCATTCACATTCACTTGCATAAACACACATTACTATTATTATATTTTTTTTTTTTGTAGTTTAGTAAGTATTAGCTGCACATTGGTTGGATTAACATGCATGCATAACTTTTGTAAAATCAGATTTTTACAACTGGAACAGAGTTAGGCTGAGGTATTGCGATGGAGCTTCGTTTGGGGGAGATAGACAAATTAGCAACGGGGTAAAAAAAAACAACTCGTTTCTCTATCCAAACCACTTTTTTCTTTATTTAACCGCTTTCAATAACCGGAAAACGTACCAAACGATATGGTTTGTGAGTGTTTAGTTACTGATATTTTACTAATCGAATGAAATGACAGACGTCAATGCTTTATTTCAGAGGACAACGTATATGGAATGCCATCATTCTTGACCTTCTACCCAAAGGTTTAGCAAAAGCCAATAAGGTAAATAATTTATTGGTTCTCGGTTTAGTTTGGTAGACTCTGTATTACTAATCAATTGGTACTAAACCGGTTAACTGGTGCGCAGGCTCTTCTGACCGGCTGTTCAGCTGGTGGTTTATCTACATTCTTACATTGTGATAACTTCACGAGCTATCTGCCAAAAACCGCAAACGTTAAGTGCATGAGCGACGCTGGGTTCTTTCTTGACGCGTAAGTTTTCTTTATCAAAAATCTTTTGATCTCTGGTTTATACGGTAACCGGATGGTTTACCAACATATATGGTTTGAATTGGTTTAACAGAATTGATGTAGCATCAAACCGAACAATGAGATCTTTCTACACTCAGCTTGTGTCTCTACAGGTACATACTATACTCGAGATCTAAACTCTTGCTATCAAGTTTTAAAATTTCTCTCTTGCTCCCCACATTTACTGATTTTATTTGAGGAACAATCTTTTCAGGGTGTACAAAAAAACCTCGATCCAAATTGCACACGTGCGTTTTATCCTGAACCATCTTTGGTACAATCTCAAATCTTAACCATATATTAACTCTTCTTATGAAATTACTTATATAAATCTCTAAGTTACATTATAATATTTGAATTATGCAGTGTTTTTTCCCTCAATATGCATTGCGTTTTATCAAAACGCCAATGTTCATCTTAAATTCAGCCTACGATGTATTCCAGGTTTCTTTCTCTACTCTGTTTAGTCTGTAACGATTTTATTAAGCCAGTTTGGTTTTTGTTAGTTTTATTTCTAAGCTGATTTATTATTCTTTTTTACACTTGTTAAACAGTTCCATCATGGGCTGGTACCACCTTCTGCTGACCCGACCGGGCGTTGGAACCGTTGCAAGGTTAATGTGACAGCATGTAATCCACACCAGCTCGATGCACTTCAAGGTTCAAATTCAACTGGTTTGAGTTAAATAAAAGAACCGGTAGAAATTAGAACTAAACCAAACGTTTTTTTTTTTCATTTGCAGGGTTTAGGACAGATATGTTAGGAGCATTAATGAATTTCTTCAGAAATACTACGAGAGGAGGAATGTTTATAAACTCATGCTTTGATCATTGTCAGAGTGCTTTACAGGAAACTTGGCTCTCTCCCATTTCACCGAGGATCCACAATAAGGTATATACTAAACCGAGAACTTTGTTCATAGTTTTTGATTCCGGTTTACAGTAGTTTTAAACCGCGTATTCGGTTTCAGACCATTGCTGAGACGGTCGGAGATTGGTATTTTGGGAGAGGAGATGATGTGAAAGAAATAGGTTGCCCATATCCATGTGATAAAACGTGCCATAATCTCATTCCAGCTTCTACTACAGATTCTTTGGTAAATCTTGACATTTAAGTTGTTTCTTTTTACAATTTGTTATAGTCAATACAGTTTTTTACAGAGAAATTATTTACTGTAAAGATTCGGTTTATACTAAATTGGATTGTGTAATTATATGTTTTTTTTCTTCTTCTTTTGTTATTCAAGGCTCCCAATGCTCCAGACCATAAATCTCTCGGTACACAATTGTCTCCTTTTTCCCTCGCTTTTTTTTTACTTTATATTTTTTTGTGTACCATGAATATTCAGCTTTTTGGTTTTTAATGATTTGATTATGTAGCAATTAAGCTGTAACAAAAAGCCAAATCTTCTCTCTTTTATATATTTTTTGTTATGTCTTCATGATCAGGTACAGGGAGCCATGTTTATATAAATGATCTTGTATCGTGATAGTAGAAGTTGAGAATTATCAAGATTGCAGTGGATCAAATATAATCCAATTGTGACTAAAAGAATTATGTGCTAGATTGTCAACATTGCAGTTATTCCAGATACCAACATAAAAACTATAATTTGAGGAAAAAATATCATGTCTTTCGTAATTTTCAAATACACAATTCTTACTTTAATATTTGAATGCTTGCTACTTGGTGGTCAGACTGATAGAAAGAGAACTAAAGAAACAAGGGAAAGTCTTAACCAAATATTTCACCCAAATTAACAAGCACTCATGAGTCTTCTAGAACAATGGAACACTAACAACACCATTAATCCACTTCTTTCTTAAAAGGTGGGACCCACACCTTTTTTAAAAAAAAAAAATTTCTTCCTTGTGTACAAGAGCTAATTCTTGTGATATTCGTGGATTCACTAACACGTGCCGATCCGCGGATGATCTTATTTAAAAAAAAAATCAGACAAAAAAAAAAGGTCCATTAGCTCTTGTGGGTTAATGGTGCTCTAAGACCATGTTAATCGCATAAATCTTTACAAAATTTCTTTAAAATTTTTTTTGCTTTTTGTTTGACTTAAAAACAAAATTAAAATCTAAGACTGTCACTTGTTAGTGTGGTTCACGAATGGTACAAAAAACCCTCAACAAACAATCCTTATTTCAGATTTTCTAGAACCGAATTTAATTTTTTTGTGGGGACCCACATGTGAGTGGGACCCCCAAACAATTTAAAAAACCCCCTTTAGATCTAGGGATGTTCATGCTCTAAGTTGTCAAAGCTGAAACTGGTTTTTATCTTGTAGTTAGATAATAAGAGTTCTTGTTAAGCAAGGCACGAAAATTAGAAGATTGAAAACTTCTTTTTGTTTCTAAATGTTACTTGGGAGTATAAAGGAAACGATGAGTTGGTTTACCTCCCACACATCCAAGCTGATAGTTGGCAACAATCCAATTATGAGTCCAAGATTTTGGAATGAATGTTCCTACGTCTCACAACATCTACACCCAACAAATCACTAATATAATCATGAGAGAAAGTACACATGTTGGTAGCTCCTCATGATCTCATAACCCAAAACAGACCTTACATAACACAGCAGAGTAAGAACTAACAAGCTCGATTAGTTCTAACCAAGTGTACTACTCTTCAACATGCCATTTTAGACCAAGGCTCCTCCTTAATCGGAGTTGAATTTTAAGTTGAAAAGGCGATATGGGATAAAAACAAAGGTCTTGCACACAGGGAATCCACAAGACGAGAAATTATATTACCACAAAACGTTTAGGAGAGAACAAACAAACAATAACTCAAATTCATTCACTCGAAAACACTTATATAAACACATATTTTTCCTAAGATCTAATCCTAAAAACACCATCACACATACCCAAATGTAATACAAGAAAAACAAAACCAAATAAAAGAAAAACAAAGCCAATCAACATGAGATAAAAAAAAAAGACACTAATAGAAAAAACACACACACGAGCTACAAGAGGTTTTCTCTTCTTTTACCGTCATTGCTCCTCCTGCACTTCCTCTTCATCTTCTTCATACTCATACCCTTCTTCATCATCAGCAGTTGCGTCTTGGTACTGTTGATACTCCGACACCAAATCGTTCATGTTGCTCTCTGCCTCCGTGAACTCCATCTCGTCCATTCCTTCACCTGTGTACCAATGTAAGAAAGCTTTCCTTCTGAACATGGCAGTGAACTGCTCGCTCACACGCCTGAACATCTCCTGGATAGATGTCGAGTTCCCGATGAAAGTGGAAGCCATTTTCAGACCAGTTGGTGGAATGTCACAGACTGTTGACTTCACGTTGTTGGGGATCCACTCGACGAAGTAAGATGAGTTCTTGTTCTGAACGTTGATCATCTGCTCGTCTACTTCTTTGGTGCTCATTTTGCCTCTGAACATGGCTGAAGCAGTCAAGTACCTGCCGTGGCGCGGGTCAGCTGCGCACATCATGTTCTTAGCATCCCACATCTGTTGGGTGAGCTCAGGGACGGTTAAGGCTCGGTATTGCTGTGATCCACGAGATGTGAGAGGTGCGAATCCGACCATGAAGAAGTGGAGACGTGGGAATGGGATTAAGTTCACTGCAAGCTTACGCAGGTCAGAGTTTAGCTGACCAGGGAAACGGAGACAGCAAGTGACACCACTCATGGTCGCAGAGATGAGATGGTTCAAGTCTCCAACTGAACAAAAAACAAACAAACAAGTCCATTTAGAACAGTGAAACCAGCAACAAGACACGAGGATTAATAAATAGTGTGAAAAATACTCCTTGCAGACAATTAATGCATGAGACAAGAGTACTATTCAATTCTACTAGAGCAGCCCCATTGCAAAAGTATCTAAGGTGAGTCTCTAGACTATTTAATAGTAGCATTTTAATAATTTTCAGTTAATCATTTAAATATAAAACTTTTAAACCACTTTAAAAATAATACATTTCACAAGAGTATCTCTATCTACAAGTCTCTCATTGAGATACTCTTAATTTTTCTGATTTTTTTTTTCTTTGGAAGTTGAGAAACTCACAACGTATCTGAAGCAAATGAATAATATAAAGAAGAGAAGCTTACAGCTAGGAGTGGTGAGCTTAAGAGTTCTGAAGCAAATGTCATAGAGAGCTTCGTTATCAAGAACCATACACTCATCTGCATTCTCCACAAGCTGATGGACGGAAAGAGTTGCATTGTAAGGCTCAACAACAGTGTCAGACACTTTAGGCGACGGGAAAACAGAGAACGTCAACATCATCCGGTCAGGGTACTCTTCCCTAATCTTGGAGATCAACAAAGTCCCCATACCAGATCCAGTTCCACCTCCCAATGAATGACACACTTGAAATCCTGAAAAAGATCATTCACATGAACACAAATATAAATCACAATCCTAAGTGAGCACATCAAGTGAATTACTACTAATAGTTTATGCCTGCGGATTCGGGTAGTTTAGATAATTGGTAGTTTAGTTTTCAGTTAGTTCGGTTCAACATAAATCTTACCGAATTAACTCGAAATAAAATTATTCCGTATTGGTTAGTTCGAATTTTGAAAATCTTACCTATGTTCATTATTTCGGTTATATTTTTATTGAATTTTGTTAAAATTTTGGATACACTCAACTTAATTTCGTTCAAATTCGGTTAGTTCGGTTTGATATTTGGTTAGTTCGATTTTTGAAAATCTTACCTAATTTTATTATTTTGGTTATAATTTATTTAATTTTGTTAGGACTTTGGATACACTTTCAAATTCGGTTAGTTCGGTTTGATATTTGGTTAGTTCGATTTTTGAAAATCTAACCTAATTTTATTATTTTGGTTATATTTTATTTAATTTTGTTAAAATTTTGGATACACTTGCTTAACTTCGATTAAATTCGGTTAGTTCGGTATAAAATTTGGTTAGTTCAGTTAGCTCGGTATGGACTTTTGGTATGGTTTGGTTATAATTCTTAAAACTAAAAAAAATCAAAGTAACCGTTACCTAACTAACATTGATGAGATCAAAGAGAAAGGATTCGAACCTTGCAAGCAGTCACAGTTCTCAGCCTCTTTTCTAACAACATCGAGAACCGAATCAATCAGCTCAGCACCTTCCGTATAATGACCTTTCGCCCAGTTGTTACCAGCGCCGGATTGGCCGAAAACAAAATTATCAGGACGGAAGATCTGACCGTACGGACCCGATCTGACACTGTCCATAGTCCCCGGCTCAAGATCCATCAGTACGGCGCGTGGGACGAACCTCCCGCAACTCGCTTCGTTGTAGTACACATTGACTCGTTCGAGTTGCAAATCGCTCTCTCCTTGGTACCTTCCCGTCGAATCGATCCCGTGCTCGGCGCAGACTACTTCCCAGAACTTAGCGCCGATCTGGTTCCCGCATTGTCCGCCTTGGATGTGAAGAATCTCTCGCATCTTCGATAAGTAGCTTAGTAGAGAGAGAGAGAGGAAGTTTTGAACGGTTACGACTTGAGGAGGAAATGAAGAAGAGTGGTTTGTTTTTATAGTGCGGAGATAACGGGGACTAAGAAACTCACCGGTTCTAACTGCATCGGTTTATATAAACCGTTTCAGGTTGAACCAGACCAACGATTAAACTTGGACACCACTTTAATCCTATTTTACCCACGAAAAGTTTAGGTGATGATTGTTTGAAATAGTTTTTGGTTTTAGATTTTAGTTTTTTTTTGTTTTTAAGTTTTCGGTTTTGGTTTTACAGATATAACACACAAATAATTATTTTACATTTTTGTTTAAATGATATCTTATCTACAAAAACTTGTATGCAAAAATTCTCTTTATGCAATACTATTTATTTACTTATTAATTAAATAATTATAGTATTTGACTATTTTCTATAAAAAAGAAATAAAATTCGTTTTTTTTACTAAAAGCTCACAGAAGTTAGATTTTGGTTTTTCTTCATCAATTGGTTGAATTTTGAAAAACTAGTTTCCTTAAAATTTAGGGAATCCATTTTTAAAAAATCTTGATTGGCAAATCAAATGGTTTTTACAAAAATAAAAATTAAAAACCAAAACTTGATTGGATAAAATTTAATTTTAACCAATTGAACTCAAGTGAAACCGGTACAAAACCAAATTCGCTGTCCACGATGGGTTCAAACCGGTAACGTTGGTATTCTACTTTATTGGCGCCACGAAAGACGGAGGTAAGTAACGGCTGTTAGGTTCGTTGGCCCATGACATACATAAATATGTAAACACTATCTTAAAGTTGGCATATACAAATAAATATTGCAACCCACTGAGGAAATAATTGTGGATATTTTGTTATTCAGAGCAGGAAATTATGTATATTTTTCTGTCATTATGTGGACAATAAGTTAATTCTTCTGTGCAAAAGAACACCTCAGTAAATAGAAGAAACATTTCAGTATTTTTATTAGTAAATCACTAACATAATTTTCTTGAGAGAAAATCGGTTCCATTTTTTTTTTCAATTTTACAAATATTATAGATTTGAAATTTGATCAATGAAAAATGCAAAATTTGCATCTATTATTAGAGCACCGCATTGAAGGTTAATGGGGGAGTTCACACGAAAATCAAGAAAAAATAATAATAAAATAATAAAAACATATAAACCTCTTTTTTTTAAAGTTCACCCCGGTAAACCCCTCTCTCTTGAGGTTCAACACGTGGCGGCTCGGGATTGGTCTAGATTTTTTTTTTTTATTAAAAAAAGAAAAAATCAAAAAAAAAAAAGAAAATTTTTAATAATAAAAAAATGACTCAATGAACCTAAAGAGGAGGTTCATTAATGTGGATGCTCTTTTGTAATCTTTTTAAAAACTAAGACTCATAAAGGACAAGTTCTAGTTTGTTGTTAAAAAAAATTAAAAAGGATAAGTTCTAATTTGTGTTTCATCTTTTTCTGCATTAACTCCACTGGCCATAGCACAAGAATAAAAAACACATGGAGGGTGTTGTACAGACGGATCCAGACTGGCTCAGGTGTGAAGACTGAAAGGCTGCGAGATCTGAATATTTTCTTTATTTTTTTCACTTTTGTATTTATTCTTGCACATGAAGCGAACCGTGACAGACACATGATACCAACGTTAAAGCACGTGATTAGGATTACTGTTATGCATTTTATTCTGATTAGCAATTATGCTAATCCCGAAACTACAAATCGACAGGGTCTGGGACTAATAATTTTCGGTTTGGTATGATTATGAATTCTTAGACGGTAAACACGTAATGCATCATTCACAAAAATAGTAAACGTTTTTAGAGAAGTGAAATAGTAATATTCGAACAAGAAGTGTGTACTAGTAATGGCAAAACAATGATTAAAAAAAATGAAAACAGATACCTAAAGATGCACATGTGAACTTAAATTTCCGACATAGTTTTGCTGTTGTTCAGTTGATTATTTATCATTTTTATAACTATTGGTTATCATTTAGTTTTGTGTGGATACATTCTATTGTTTGATCTATCCATATTTTATAATCAAAACAGTATTGTAGTGCGTCTAATCTGAGCAGTAACGTGCAAATCACACTATAATCAACTTGACAAATAGTAAAGGTGTACTCGGGTCCTACATACATGACGTGAAAATTAGAGAGACAGCAAAGACAGCTTTTCAAATGATTATGGCCTCAATCTGAAGCAATGTATCGTTCTCAGAGTTAGAGCAACTTGTGAGTGAGTAGTAGCCACCAAGTTACACCATCAATTTCATAACCAACTCAATCTGATAACTCTGCGCTTATTACTATTTTTCTTCTGGTGATGGTCCTCCTTTACCAAATTTAAACTAATTTCAAAATAACTTCCTAGGCCGGCGAGTTGCCCCACTCTAACATAACTTCAAAATAACTTTCGACATTTAGCGTATAGAAGTTACAGACCATAATTAGAAGGAAAGAAACGAAGATGACTAACCATGAAATCGAACCAAGATAATGGATATATTCTTGTCGCACTAATCTATTTTTTTTTGGACAAAGTCGCAATAATCTATCTAAACGCATTATATTAAGGGTGATGTGCCGTGGAGTAGCGCACCGGACAAAATAGATATATATGGCTTGTCATGAGAAGCAGTAAATATATATGTTTATTATTTGACTCATATCTTCCAAACCACGAGACTTCTATATATGAAATCACTTAGAAAATGTGTTCAACTCAATTACATAACCTCTCGAAAAAGAATCCGAGCAAACTTAGTTCAGATATGGGAGTTATGCTATTTACAAATCAGGTGATATTCAGTTCTCACGAATTCAGACATTTCCATATTTAAATGTGGATTGACACTTAGAGCACCTTTAACTCATGTTGCTTAGAGAGTTGCTTACGGAGAGAGAGTTGCTTATTTTGAAGAAAGAATTAAGCACTTTTCACATTCTCTCTCTTCAAAATAAGCAATCTTCTCCCTCTAAGCAACTCTCTAAGCAACAAGGGTTAAAGATGCTCTTACATATCTGAGCTGGAAGAGATAAGTAAGCTAAATAATACTTATTTGGAGTTGAGCGAGCTAAGTGACACTAAAGATGGAGTTGGTTTAGTTGCTAGACAAATGAGCATTTTTCAGCCTAAAGAAAAATTCATAACAAATTCAATTTGAGTCAGTTTTACTCCAAGTTTGACCAGTCCTTTCCTCAGTCTATTTTAAGCCCATTCTCATCAAGAATACCAAGAGGAAGTCAACAAATATGTCCTTGTCATGGCTATATCAAGAGGCAGTCTAAGTTTCAGTCAAATATTTTATTTAGTCAAGTATTTGTACTTATTTTCAATGTTTTGTTTTTAGCACATTCATCTTTGGATTTCTACAACTTGTAATCCTATAAATAAGGTTTAAGAGCCATGAAATAAATCAGATTTTTTTCCCTTTTTATAGGTTTATCTCTCTTTGTTCTTTGTAAAACATTTCTTAGTTTCTTGGTGAGGTTATCTCCAAGTTTTGATCCTTCTTTTGTTGGACCGGTGCGTCACATCCGGCAACGATCGAAGTCTGGTAGTATCATTGGGCCATCCGCAACCCTCTATGTCACCGTTCAATTCACCAGTTCTTCCTTTTGGCAAGTTCTTATCCATTCAGTCCGGCTGAGTGATCCTTCCCAATTTAGGGTGTATCAAAGGGCCTGACTGGTTACAACGCAGTGGTTGCGGTTGCGGGTGTTTGCGGATGCGGGAGACTACGGTTTTAAGAGTTATTAGGAAATTTAGAAGACTGGTTTAACGGTTAAAAATTGTTGCGTTTGCGGGATATTTATGACTGATTTATTATGAAATGCAACATCAGTTAACTAATAAATTAACAATATTTATATTTATATAATTATGAAAATATTAAAATCATATTTTTATAATAAATATAAAATTTTTATTGATAAAACAGTACTATTAAATTTAAAAAACTAAAGAATATTTTTTGGAAACTTTATAATATAAATATTTTGGCATTTCAATTATTTTAATTTAAAATATTAACTGAATATTTTATTTTTATATTTATATATTTTTCTAGAAAAAAAATATTTTTTATCCTCTCGCAATTGCCCGCAACCGCAAACGCTAGCTGAAACCAGCTTTTGAATTTTAGAGATTCAGAGCGATTTGAAACGGTTTATAGCATTTTTGGTGATTGTTGCAAAAGACCAACAACCGCTAATAACCGCAAAAGCTTCATATTGAGCTAAAGATTATTCATATAATAGGTTTGAAAGATATTGGATCCAAATTGCCACCGGGGTTTCGGTTTCATCCAAGCGATGAAGAGTTGGTTTGTCACTACCATTGGCATCATACCATTGGTCAGCAACCATGGCTATGGGTAAATGAACCCAATGGATTAGGTCCTTAGACACGGCATGACCCCAAACAATGTCACCCCATACGGCTGCGTTTGGGTTATACTGGTAGAAGAAATGGTACCATCCTCTGTAGAATAATGGACCTGGACAACACAAAAACATTTTTACAAGGGTCAAAATGAATATAACTCCGTAATAGTGGGATTTTACGTAGACGACAAAGTTCTAGGTATCAAATCGAAATAGCATAGTTTAGTATACCCCACTGGCTTTAATCAATTTGAGATAAGATCCAGACTTTGCATTCATAAGGATTTATAACTTTTATGTGGCAACTAGTGATTTGTACAATCTCTTTAGCATTTGCGGGTGATAACGGGAGAACCAGTCAACTGTAAACGTTAACTGAAACCAACTTTTGGATTTTGGAGATTGAAAGCGATTTGAAGCGGTTTATAGTGTTTTTTGTGATTGTTGCAAAAGGCAAACAACCGTTGTTTTGCAACAATCACTTCAAACCGTTCTAAACCACTTCAAACCGTTCTAAACCTATTAAATTCAAAAGTTGACTCTAGCTAGCGCTTGTGATTGTAGACGGTTAATGAAAAGTGAATTTTTCTTTTTTTTTTAAGGAAAAATAATATAAATAGAAAAAAAAAATTCAATTATTTTTAAAAAAAATAGAATTATAAAAATACTAAAATATATATATTATTTTAATTAATATTATTTTTAAAAAATTAAGAATATTTCAATAATTTTAAAATTTTAAAACTATAACTTTATAAGTATAATTTATATATTTATTATAATATTATGATTTTGGTATTTTTTATAATTAAACAAAATGTAAATATTGTTAACTTATATTTTAACCGCTACTGCATTTGCTAGTTAACCAGTCATAAATATCCCGTAAACGCACCAATTTGTAATTGCAGCACTAATCGTACAAATCTCTTAAAACCTAAGAAACTGCAATCACCCGCATTCGCAAACTTCCGCAATCGCAACCGCTACGTTTGAACTAGTCAGGCTATAAGGATATGATTGGTTTCCCCGTTATCAGCCAAAACACAACTTTTGCGGTTTACAGCGGTTGTTAGCGTTTTGAAACAATCACTCAAACCGCTCTAAACCGTTTTAAATCGCTCTAAATCTCTTAAATTCAATAGTTGGTTCCAGGTAACGTTTGTGGTTGCGGGTGATAGCGGGATGGTAACTTTTGTTCTTTTTTAAAAAACAATATAAATACAAAATAAAAATATTCAATAAAAAATTTAAATCGAAATTATAAAAATACTAAAATATATGTATTCTATTTTAATTAATGTTATAAAATTTTAAAATAAACTATTTTCTATAATTTTTAAAAAATTGAAACTAAAACTTTCTAAATATAATTTTTATATTTATTAGAATATTATCATTTTTGATATTTTTATAATTATATAAAATGTAAATATGATTAATTTATTATTTAATAGCTGCTGCATTTGGCAGTTAATCAATCAAAACTATTTTGCAAAATGCATTCATTTTAACTGTAATACCACTCGTGCAAATCTCTTGAAACTTCTAAAAATCGCAACCATTTGCATCCATAATCACTGCGTTTGTACCACAAAGTCCCGCAATTGCAATCACAGTCACTGCATTTGTACCGGTCAGATCTTAACACACGAAGCTGACTTACTTTACCTGATCTATTTAAACTATAGTACAAACAAATATCTAGCAGCTAATAAATAATAAATTTATATTCTAGAAAATTGTTTGACATTACTTGGTTTTGATCTCGTGTGAAATAGCCTAAACTCGAAAGTCGAAACATGTAACGTAGTAGTACACAGCTTAACATTTTACCAAAAATGAAACGTAGTACACTGTAACAACAATAAACTGGATTATATATGTATTATTTCTCTATACAACAAAAACAGAAATGAAGCTAAAAAATTCAAGAGCCGGTCTGATTCTGCTTGCTCCAGTACTTCATCTCCCACTGTAGTATTCTCGTACTTGTACTTTGTTTCCTCTTTTCAACGGCGTAAAATGACGCCGGATCATACGGAGGTGGCATGGTACACGGACCGGTCTCTGCAGGTTGCGTCACGAGTGACTCCGTCATAAACTTACGCTCGTTCCCGCTCCTCGGACACGCCATTGTTTCCGAACATATCTCTATGGCATTCTTGGGAATCTCGGGTTTAAACTGGAGGAGTTTCGAGTATCCGGTTAGAAGGTGGTACATGTAATCATACACGTAGTCCATCTTGAGTTCTTGTTGAACAAACTCGCTCGCTGTCTTTCCAATATCCTGCGCCTGGTAACCAAAAAAAACAAAACAACCGCTGACATGAGTATATAGACACTATTATCAGTTCAAATATTTAGATTAATAATGTACCTTTTGAATGTGAGAGTTGCCCCAATGAACCGCAAACTTGATGGAGCGGCACTTGTCGTGCTCCCTAACGGGCCAATAATGGTGAGCTGGAAGCAGGCCTCGAGTGAAGAAATCATAGTAATGAGGTTTCACAAGCAGAGTCACAGAGTCACACGCCAAAATGTACTTCTCGCTAACGGACCATGCAGACCCTTCTATGTATATCTTATATCTACAGATAAACATTGCATTAGACCCATATCGTTACTATTTTCATATGGCAACTTTCATGTTCAGCTAATATGCAAGACCCAAATCTCTGAATATGCTCATTTAAACTACCTGTGATGGCATTGACTCGCCAAGTCTGATTGCTTGTAACCTTCCTTTGATTCTCGGATCCAATCCTACAAGATCAAACAAAAAACATATAAATCAAGATTGCATTAGTAACCAGCAGAATCATGCCATTTTCTCTATAACATTACATTATTCAAAGGGAATCATCATTGTTACCTGAGCATATACACGAGCGTTCCACTCGTGTTCCTCAGAGACATTACACTTCATAAGATCTTGTCTTGTCTCTGCCACCGATGGATTCCCTTTCCAATAAGCATAAGGCTCTCTGTTTAACCAACTCGTCCTCTCATTCCCTTCTCTTAATTCCTTCAACAGACTCTCCCATGGCTTTATATTCACCTCCGACCTACAAAAATCAACCATGCCAAAAATTTACTGGTTTTTTTTTTTTTTGTCTTCGCCAAAAATTTACTGGGTTTAATTGATCTATTCGAAACTACTGTGGTGTAATTAAGAGAACTGAACAGATCAAGGGTTACTTATAAAAAAAATAAAAAAAAATAAAGTTTTCATTACCATCCCCAAAAGGACCAATCAGGAAACACAATATCAAGCGTCTCCTCATTTCCACAGTACCGAAACAGCGGCGGAGGCGACGGCGCGTTCACTCCGGAGAAATCCAAAGCTTTAACAACCGGCCAGTCAACGCAGTCAAACATGAGCTCAAGATCAGGAATCTTCCCAGGGTACTTCCTTAAAAGCTGCAAGAACCCCCAGATAGTGAACACATCTCTCGTCTGAAACGCATCCTGAAACTTCTCCACGTAAACTCTCCCGCCGACGATCACTAACCGGAAATTCGCCGTCTTCTTAGCCCTCTCCAACGCCTCCCTCGTGATCCCCGTCTTCGCCCAGGGACGGAGATCCTCGTGGATCCAGCGGAAGTAATCCGGACACGTGGCGCTCGGAGCATCTTCTCGGAAGATGGTCGTGGCCGGGTAGTTGTTTCTTGGACACGTTACGTTGGTGTCGTTGGCGGAGGAGCAGTGTAGTGTGAACTCGGGTTTAGGGCTTTGTGTAGTTACTGAAGCTTGTGGAGGGTATTTTGGGAATATCGTTTGTGTTTTAGTTTTTGTCGTGGCGGCCTCTTTCTCTAGTAGAACCTATTTAGTTTGAAATAGAAAAAACGTTGATGACATGTGTTAGTCGTAACTAGTAAAGTGGGTTACAACTAGTTAACTCGAAAAGTCGTAGGTGGGTCCTGGAACAAGCACGTGTCAGTTTTTTACGTGATTTGTCAGAGAGCCGACATCACCACCACCAAGACTCTTTCTAATAACACAATTGAAAATCATCACGTAAAAACAGATCAAAATTCAAAGTTTAATTTTTGTTTGGTCAAAAGAAAGTTTTTAAAACTATATCAGAATATTATATTGAGTTTTATGTAACTTTCGATAATTTCTATTGAGGAGAAAGGGAATAATGCAATATGTAAATGTTATTAAAAGGATAAGTACATGATGCAAGATATATGCTTTTCCAAAAATCTATACAAATTTAGTAAGACAAGTTGGAGTGTCGTTTTGGGACTTACGGTGGGGTCAAGGAGGATGCGCGTGGAGATGAACGCGCCGACGATGAGGAGAGTGAGTAAGGAGAGGAGGGCGTAGGATCTGTTGGGAGATGTTCCGAAACCGGAGGACTTGACAAAGGGAGACCAGATGGTGTTGGTGAAGTTACGAGAATGCCCACCTGCTGCCGACTCGTTCTTGGAAGGTGAGTTCCTCATCGGCGACTCTCTTCACACGACGGAGAAACCAAAAGAAGAGAAGATGGAGAGAATCGAGGAGAAGATTCGAAAGGAGTTTAGGAAAGAGAAAGAGGACAAAAGAAGATGAGAAAAAAAAAAAAGAGAGAGAATCTTGTGAGGTAAGTAATGTGACCGTCGAGTTTTAATAGTGCAACTCACTGCAACACATCGAGGGTTTTATTTTAAGAAAGTCGTAATAGGTTTGGGAGTCATAATAACAAAAAACTTATAGGTTTGGGAGAGTAATTTTTTTTTTTTTTTTTTGTGACAACGGTTTGGGAGAGTAATTAAATTTAAACATACGTGTAATAAATATTAATTAAGATATTCAATTATTCATTAAACTAAATACCCTAGTTTTAAAATATTCTGTGTAGTTAACAATTAATTTAATTTAATTTTACATTAGACCTTTCTCAGCTAGTCAGGATTGAAGCTGAAGGTCCTTCAACATTCGTTTGACTATTGAACATAACTACAACGGGAAATCTATAAGTTTGTTCTTTCAATTTTAGTATTTTTGGGACGGATTTTTCTATACTAGCAACGTATCAACAGACACTTCTAAAAGTGTCGGCTTCATCACAGTCCTAGTCATTACAAATCTTATATGACTTGGGAGTTATAACCTTAATAGTATTAATTCCCCCTTCCTCAGCTCAAGGATTCAAAATTTAATGTTGCAAGGACACGACAAAATCACATGTTATTTGATGACAAACTTTGCCCAAGAAAACGTTTTTGGGGCCCTGATCGAAAGTTTTCGGTTAAATCTAAGCGAGATGTTTCAGTCGAGATTTGTATAGAACGCATGTCGTTTTCACTACATCAGGTTGATTTTTCAACTCTAACCTAATTTTAACATCTTCTAATGGATCAATAAATATCCTTGTTTCGACTTGAAATACGTATGCTTCTATGGACTTTGATTTTTCTGAAGTCTCATTAACTGTGGTTTATATGGTTCTTTTCTAAATACACATTTTTCTGTTTACTATTTAGTGTGGGAGGTTGGGTTGAGTATACAGACAGTTTTTAAGTGAAGCATAGAATCCTGACTAGCTGAGAAACATGGAATTGGGATTTAAACGGTTTACCAAAATCGTGTCTCCAGAGAAGGGGATATAGCGAAAAGGAGATGGTTACTGAATCAACAGTCTAATGTTTAGGGTGTCAAAACAAGCACACGCTGAACTAAAACTTCACTAGTCTTATAGCGTTTCTTGTACAAGGTCACATCACATTGTTACTTAAATTGACAACTCCCAAGGTCATATCCTGCAGCGGAGAGCAAATCTAAACTAAGATTGTTGATGGCAGGAGCGGGTGCTTGCTCGATTTGGGATGCGGTCAAGGTGTCGTGTGGCGCTTTATACTAGCCAGCTTTGGTAAGGCATTGGTAAGTATTTGATCTCTCCCCTTCGGCCATCTTGCGCTTCATAGACAGAAAAAGTTATGAGCTTTGTTGAGATCATCGGGAACTAGCTACTCCAAAAACGTCCAGGGAACTCCCGGCATCCAAGGAAACGAGGAGAACCTCACTTTCCCGAGAGTTACGTTGATGGTTGAGAACGGCTACCGATATTGAAAGATTTCGAAAAACAACTTAGCGGAATGTGCCGGGTTTAGTGGGTGGGCGAAACTAGGTTTGTAATAGTCAGATTTCGATAATTTTGTTTGAACAGAGCTTGTAACCGTATCTGATTCTCGATCTTTCGGGCAGATTTATATATTAATATAATTACTTTAAAAAAAAAAAAAAAATCTAAACTAAGATGGTCATAGGTTCTGAAAGAATAGGGCCCGAAATAATGCAACCAAACTATCATTTTGTAACAAAACTATCATAAGTTCTGAAAGAATACGACCAAACTATCATGGTCCAAAGAAAATGTTCTTTATTTCTAAGATTCAACCCTAGGAAACTCTGGTTATAGAAATTAAATGCGCTTTTATGGCCCAAGATGTTAGGCAAAAGAAATACCTCACTTTAAGAATTGGTCCACCCTTAAAAATTAGGAGAAGTTGGGTAAAACCGAAATCGCAGGACTAGGTAAAAGAGTTTGGTAAAAGAGTAAAGAGTAAGGGATGGTTTGAAAAGCTTAGGTAAAGAAGAGCTAGGATCAGCATGTGGACAAAAAGAGGAGGGGGAGGGGAATCGGGGAATTCACAAACGATTTTTGACCTCCAACATCGACGTGCTACGTGCAGTAACGTGCTATGAATGGATCAACCCACACATTAATAAATAATCATGTCACTGGGATAAGACCTGCTAGGTGAATGTATATAATTAAAATAGAAATTTTAGTATTTACATATGATTATTTTTATATATATTTGGAATTTTTATATAATTATCTTTACGCAGGATCAGAAACAATTGTAATTAGAAATATAGATCAAAGTTTAGAATTTAATGGCCATGATTTCATATATCTTTTCACTTTTCAGTGTTCGAGTGATGGAAAATAAACGGAATGTTACTGTACTTGATTGGTAAAGTATTAGCAAGTTCCCTAATGTTTTCTTAAGAATCAGTTGATAGAATATTTGCATTTAGAATATATAAAGTTTCAAAACTAATTTAATATAATTTATTTATTTGTTTAATAATATTAGAAAATTATATTCTTTTAAAAATTGTTTAAAAAAAATGATAAAAATTAATTTAAATTTTAAATAATTTTTTAAAAATAAAAGTATTTTTAAAACTAATATTTTAAGTTTTTCAAATAAAAATTAACAATTTAAAATTAATTATGGCCATGATTAAACATCACCATAACGATCTAAAAAATTAATTTTTTTAAAAATTAACAAATTAAAAATTAACTCTGTTTTATATCATGATTTAACAATTCAAAATTAATTATAGTTATGAGAAGTTAATGTTCACGTGTCAATCGGATTTATCTGCATAGGGTAAATAAATCAAAAAATCAATCTTATATATTATATATAATTAAATTTAAATGATATAAACATAGTAATATAGCACACTTTTATTATGGATATTTATTAAATGAGGTTTCTACTCATATGATTTTATGATTATTTACATATTTGTGTAACAAAACTTTACACCAACTAATTTTTTTTAATCTGAGATGTTTAATAGTTTTCAATAATTTATAATCATTTAAAAAAAAACAATGACATATTTCAAAATTAAAATGTTAACTTTTCAATATATGTTCAATGCAAATATCAAAATATAAATATGTATTTTCATACGATGCATAATAAGTATTTTATATTTATTAATTATTTTATATTTTTCCTGCATATTATAAAATAATAAATATACATACTAAATAACTAAGAAATCAGTTACTATTATATAATAAATTGGCATATGCATATAAATTTAACTATCACTCTTGTTTATTCGCAATTAAGCTAAATAAATCAAAACAATCAAACTTCTATATCATATATGATATTTAATTAAAATTAAATGATATAAACATAGTAATATAGCACACTTTTAATATGGATATTTATTAAATGAGGTTTTAGTCGTATGATTTTTCGATTATTTGTATATTTGTGTAACAAAACTTTGCACCTTTGATTTTTTTAATGTGAGATGTTTAGTAGTTTCAATAATTTATAATCATTTAAAAAAAAAACAATGACATATTTAAAAATTAAAGTATTAATTTTTCAATATATGTTCAATGCAAATATCAAAATATAAGTATGTATTTTCATACGATGTATAGTTTAATTTAAATTATATATATATATATATATTAACATAAAACCTATTAAAATAAAATTATTTCTTCATATGGTCTTATAATCATTATATTTTTATATAAAAAGTTAAAACCTTGATCCTAATAGTTTATGTGAGACTTTTAACAATTTTAGTAATTTATACTCGTTTTGAAAAATTCGAAATACAACATACACAAAAAATATAAATTTTTATTATATGATTAATGTAATTGTGTAATTTATTTTAATAATAAAGAAATAAATAAAATGATAAAAAGTATACAGACTGTTATCAAATCTTTATTGTTTGAAATTATTAATTGTCATATATATATTTTAATCACATTAGGTGATTCCGTAGATTTTATTTAAGGAAAGTTTGCGATACAATAAATGGTTGATATATGCGACCAACTATAGCCTACAAAATATTATATTGCTAGAGAGTATAATTTTTAGACTATATTTTAAGTTAGAAGCTCTAGAATTATCTATTCTATTAAAATAGAGTCATTCTTTTTATCTACTGATACAAGTTGTAATTTAAATTTGGACTCTTTCTAGAATGTTACAAATAATATAAGTCATATAATTGATTGAACCGTATTACTTAAATTAAACCAAAAAAATTAATGTAAAAAGACGACCTTAATGTAAACTACCTTCAAAATATGGCAGATATCTAGGTGTATACCAAAAACACATATTTTCTCCTACAAATATGGAATGTTCTAAAAGAATATATATCATCAAAATATGGAATACGGAAATCTACTAATTATACTTAAATTAAATCAGTGGTTATTTATGGAATATAGTTTTGGGCTTACTTTTATTATTTGAACAAATTATATAGTTTGGTTTTTGGGCTTAGTATTAAAAAAAAACTCCAAAACATTGAATAAACTTTTCACCTTAAAAGATCAAAAAATCAATTATTATTTTCAGACCCAAAAGGTATTTAATATTTTTAACTAAAGAAAATTATCCATTATTAATCATTTATTTAAGGGGTTTTTGCAAAACCAACCTAAAATTTCAAGTCAAACACAAAACCAACCTCTTTTTTTTTGTCATTACTATTCACTCTTAAAAAACCTAAACTCTCCTCATGTTTCCACCTATTTACCAAAATGCCATTATTTTTAAATCTGATTTTATTTTCGAAAATTATAAAAAACCTATTACACCCTAAACATTTCTCC
>CAKOAT010390710.1:100950-127279 GCA_932364175.1 Eruca vesicaria subsp. sativa
TATGAAATTTTAATTTATATATTTCATACTAATCTTTATATTGATGATTATTTAAAAACTTCCCAAAAATTATTTTTATACATTTTTAAAATTAAATTATAAGATCAAATGACGATGTAGACTGTAGAATACGTCTACAAAGTAGACTTCTAAGAAGGTCTACAAATGTGTAGACTTCTCTCTATTATGTGTAGACTTGTAAAGGACATAACCGTAAAATAACTGTCTGTTTTTTTTGTTTGGTCACAAGGGTTAAGTAGTAACTTCATAACCCCTTTAGGTTGGTTTTGCATTTGACTCAATAAGGGGTACACCTTTAGGGTTGAAATGAAATTTTAGGTTGGTTTTGGCAAATCCCCCTTTATTTAAATCATGTACTTTAAAACATGTTAATATATTTTTTTAATTTTAAATAACAATCACTTTGTTTTGATAAATTTCAATGGTAACTTTTAAATAATTTATTTTTTATTTTCTTAAATAATTTACTGATTAAAAAAATGTAAAGCAAAACCAAAAACAAAATTAAAAACTAAAATCCAAAACCAAAAGCTGAAAACACATATTATATTTTTTTGCTCTGTTTATATACAAAATAAACTATTTCATTTTAAAAAAAAAATTGTTTTCATCTTTTCAGTTTTAAACTAGATGTTCGATTATTTGAGATTTGTTTGTTGGTAATATTTATTCAAACTAACTCAGCGGGTTTAAAAATTAAAAACCCAAACAAAAAACTGAAAAATGAAAAGTATAAACTTAAAAACTAAAAACCAAAATCCAAAATCTAAAAATAAAAAAATAACTAAAAATTAATGAAAAACAATCATTACAACAAATTTTGGTGAACTGATTTTATAGCAAAATAAATTATGACAAAACCCAATTATATAAATTTTTAATCATAAAAAATTTCCGCGCTTTTAAGCGCGGGTCAAAATCTAGTTCTATTTTAAAGTAGAAGGTATAGAGAGGTGCCACGTAGGATTGTGTTATTTTTTAATTAATACAAACTTAAGGTTACATCTTTTCAAATGTTTTTCAATTAATATATAGGGGATTTAAATGTATAAATACATCGTATTATATGTGTGATGTCTATAAATCTTTCATGTTAGATGTCACAAAATGAGGCCTAACGAAAATGCCACAACACATAATACATTTTTTTTAATGAATGTAAAATTTATTCAAACAAAAAAACATGTTTACATCAAATGCTATTCTTTTCTGATAATGTTTTGTTGAAATTTAAAATTAAACAATGAATCTATGAATTTTAAATTTCAATTTAAAATTTTCCTATGAATGTTCTTTTCTAATTTTAAAATTTCCTATGAATGTTGTTGTCTCGTCCCAAACCACATGGTGAGACTGTCATCAAGAGAATGCACTCCTATTTTCCTTAATGAACTGAGTCTATTCCTGATAGCTTTGTCAATGAATTTGCCCAACACATAATAAAGTTACATGCATTTAAAATTATGAACATATATGTTTAAGTTAACAAGTTATATGTTCATTATGAGGAAGATCGATTCTCATATGATGCCTTGTTAAATTAACACAAAATCTTACATGCTACATTGATACAAAACTGGATTTCGTCATCTTGTTTGCGTATTATCCTGGGAACTCCTCATCTAATGCAATTTTCCTAAAAATAATAAAGACAAAACAAAAGCAACTCTAGAAAAGCATGCGTAGTAATAAGAATAATGTAGAGCTGTCCACTACACTGAAACATACGTCACATGACTCATCCTTTACCAAAAGCCACCACAAATATTTGTCAATAATCAATCAACACTCGATTCTCTCTTTTATTCCCCCACAAATTTTTATATTCTCTTCGAAAATAAAGACATCAAACTCTTCCCTTTATCGATATCATCTCTTCTTTGACTTCATCAAGATCCCAGACGAGATGGCTCAGGTTTTTTTCTCATTTAATTTTAAAAACTGAATTTGACAACTCTCAAGGTCATATACTGCAGCGGAGAGCAAATCTAAACTAAGATGGTCATAGGTTCTGAAAGAATAGGGCCTGAAATAATGCAACTAAACTATCATTTTTGTAACAAAACTATCATAAGTTTTGAAAGAATACGACCAAACTATCATAATGCAAAGAAATTGTTCTTTATTTCTAAGATTCAACCCTAGGAAACTCTGGTTATAGAAATTATATGCGCTTTTATGGCCCAAAATGTTAGGCAAAACAAATACCTCACATTAAGAATTGGTCCACCCTTAAAAATTAGGAGAAGTTAGGTAAAACCAAAATCGCAGGACTAGGTAAAAGAGTTTGGTAAAAGAGTAAGGGATGGTTTGAAAAGTTTAGGTAAAGAAGAGCTAGGACCAGCATGTGGACAAAAAGAGGAGGGGGAGAGGAATTCACAGACGATTTTGACCTCCAACATCGATATGCTACGTGCAGTAACGTGCTATGAGTGGATCAACCCACACATTAATAAATAATCATGTCATTTAAACGTATAAATACATCGTATTATATGTGTGATGTCTATAAATATTTCATGTTTTTTTTTTATAAATATTTCATGTTGAGATGTCACAGAATGAGGCCGAACGAAAATGCCACAGCACATGATATATTTTTCTTAGATGAGTGTAAAATTTATTCAAACAAAAAAACATGTTTACATCAAGTGCTATTATTTCCTGATAATGTTTTGTTGAAATTTAAAATTAAACAATGAATTTAAATTTTCCTATGAATGTTGTTGTCTCGTCCCAAACCACATGGTGAGACTGTCATCAAGAGAATGCACTCCCATTTTCCTTAGTGAACTGAGTCTATTCCTGATAGCTTTGTCAATGAATTTGCACAACACATAATAAAGATATATGCATTTAAAAATATGAACATATATGTTTAAATTAACAAGTTATTTGTTCACTATGAGGAAGATCATTCTGATATGACGCCTTGTTAAACTAACACAAAATCTTACATGCTACGTTTATACAAAACTGGATTTCGTCATCTTGTTTGCTTATTATCCTGGGAACTCCTCATCTAATGCAATTTTCCTAAAAATAATAAAGACAAAACAAAAGCAACTCTAGAAAAGCATGCGTAGTAATAAGAATAATGTAGAGCTGTCCACTACTCTGAAACATACGTCACATGACTCATCCTTTACCAAAAGCCACCACAAATATTTTGTCAATAATCAATCAACACTCGATTCTCTCTTTTATTCCCCCACAAATTTTTATATTCTCTTTGAAAATAAAGACATCAAACTCTTTCCTTTATCGATCTCATCTCTTCTTTGCTTCATCAAGATCCCAGACGAGATGGCTCAGGTTTTTTCTCATTTAATTTTAAAAACCGAATATGAATTATCTTATACATCTCTTTTTCCAAGATCATATTTAAACTTTTACTTTTTTTTAAATGTTTTATAGAAGGTGGTGTTGAAGGTTTTAACCATGACGGATGATAAGACGAAGCAGAAAGCCATAGAAGCTGCAGCTGATATCTTCGGTGAGAACAATAACTACCTGCTTTTTTAAAATTATGATCAATTGAAATTCGATTCTAGTTTCTAGCTATTATTTGTAATTCCTTATTTTAATCTATTTTAGATTTTTTAGAATTTGAAAACCAAACAAATTTGCTGCTGGTTTTATCAGTCAATAAATTGCAACTTTTAGCTCAAATTACGTAATAAGATTTGGTTCGATTGTGTAATTGCGACAGAATTTGAGTGCTTGGATGATTTCACCTACTCCGTTTTGACGTTGTCAATGAGTTGATATTCTTTTGACGATGAAGAACAAAAATAGCTAGGGCCCATTTAACTTTTAGAGGCCCATAGTTTATGGGCCTAGTTGAAAACCCATTATGCGAAAGTCAATAATGGATGTGTGAATGTGATCTGCCGTATGGAAAAGTATAGATCATTTGATACTGAGATAAAACAACAAATTAAGTGTTCAACCTTCATATCATTGAGTGTTTGATATGATACAAAGTATTTCTGCAAAGTGGGTAAATGACTTGGTTATTGTGTTAAGCAGGAGTTGATTCAATAGCAGCGGATATGAAGGAGCAAAAATTGACTGTCATTGGTATGATGGATGCGGTTGCAGTGGTAAAGAAACTGAAGAAAGTCGGTAAAGTAGATTTGATATCGGTGGGACCGGCGAAAGAGGAGAAGAAAGAAGAGAAGAAGGAAGAGAAGAAAGAGGAAAAGAAAGAGGAGAAGAAGCCAGAAGAGAAGAAGCAAGAAGAACCTAAGAAATAAAGCAACTCAGCTGATATTATAAACCCTACTATACATTTTGTCATCTTAGTTTCATAATCAAACCGTCCAATCATTGAATAATTGAATATGTATAATTGTAATTGTTAAACTGAGAATATAAGCTATCCCAAGACGTGCTGGTGAGCAACATATGCTGGTAGAGTGTTGGGTGCAAATTGCTTTTGTTGTTTGGGCGGCCTGAAATTTTGTAAACCTTGCCTTAGCATCCCATAGACTAGGCGGTCGGTTTAGGTCGAGCCCAGGGCCGGCTCAATTTTAAATTGAGTCCTGAGCCAAAATATTTTTGATGGAGTTTTATGTATAATATGAAAATTTATGACATATTCTACAAATTTTCAAAACTTCGGGGCTCCTATATATTAAAAGAAATTTAATGAAGAAAGTAGACCATGTGCAAATGCGCCGGTCGCACTAATCCGGTACTGGTCGAGCCGTGCACCTCCCTCGACCATATAGCCGTCCAGGGTCCATTGTCATGCAGATAAATAGTTTTCTATTTTTATTGACTAGTTGTATATTTCTTTTTATGTGTGGAATAAAAGTTTAAGATAAGGTGAGAAAATATATGAACTGCTTTGTAAGAAAATAACATGAAAATGGAGCCTGTCAAATCAATAAAATATTTATAAAATTAGAAACAACAATGTTGAGTGACTTGGTAGCCAACCACCACGATTACGTAGGTGACACGTAACTACATAATCAATCTATAGTCGCAAACCTTTTATTTTAAAATAGCCAATTCCACAGAAAATGAATTGAAATTTGACGATATAAAGCTACTTTACAAATACAAGATTTAACAGGTAGCACAATCCTTTAAATCTTACTGAGATATGTACATCAATTCACGACTACTAATCGTATATTTCTATTAATTTCTATTACGAGGAAAAAGGAATAGCTATTACTACGTACTTGTTTTTACTGTAAATAGCAATTGTTAGTTCCCTTTATCATAGAATCATCAGTATTAATGACATTCTTGATTTAGCATATTATGATTAAAATGCATTTATTAGTTTCGCCATTTGACATCAAAGATTAAACCTTTACGGTTTCGACAACAAACAAGACTCGCTTAAAGAAATGTTACAAGTTATAAAGAGTCCCTTTTGGGGCAACATAAGTAACGTAACGTAAAAATCCTCAGTATTTCCCTAACCTTTTATTAACCTCACATTTATGACGTCACGAGAGTTGGTAAATTCGTTAGTCTCCTGTGAAGTGTGAAGTTTTATGTAATAGAAACCTACAAAACCAAAAGAAAACCAAAAAAAGGAGGTAACTTTTAATCTAATATTGAAATTTTATATCGTATATGATCCGGTTCGGAGTCACGAACCGGTTCTACTATCTCTAAAACCGGTTTAACGTTTGTATGGTCTAAAACATTAATGATCGTGCAGCAATGAAATCAATGATACTAAATTTAGAAGAAAAAAACCAAATAAAATAAGAAAGAAGGCGAGTCATTTTATGACAACGAGGAACAGAACATCACTACCAAACAATTCCAGCTCAGTTTCTTCTCTCTCCTCTCATTCTCTCTCTTAAATAGCTAGACTTCTGGATCATTCTTGATTCCCTTCAGTTTTTTTTTGTTCTCTTGTAATCTTTAGTTGGTATACCTGACGTCATATACGACATGGCCGAAGAGGAACCAAATAAGGTGACCGAAAACGTTCCTACCGTGTCTGAACCAACTCCACCACCGCCAGCTCCGGTGGAAAAACCTGTTGATGCTGTGGATGTTGCTCCACAGGAGAAGCCTGTGGCTCCACCACCAGTTCTTCCAGCACCGGCGCCCGTGGAGGAGAAGCTAGATGACTCCAAGGCTATTGTCCCCATCATCGCAAGTAATAATTACTATTTTCTTCTTCAGTATACAAATTATTACCCAAGTTTGGCTGAAAGAAATGAAAATATTATATCATAAGATATGTTTCCTATATATTATTGATCATATTCACCTTGGAGCTTATTACTGTCAAAGTTTCAAACGTTTTTATTTATTTCACAAATTAAGGACAATATTTTGTAACTTTATTTAGAAGGACGTAACAACACAAAAAATCAAATTTTTGTATTTATGTCAATTATTATTTTGGGACAATAATAACTCCAAGATTCTTGTTTGTTAATTATTGATAGTTTTCCATAACTATTTATTAAAAAAAACATTTTTTTGTGTGTGTGTGTGTGTGGCAGAAGAAGCAGGGGAAGAAAAGAAAGAAGGCTCGGTTAATCGAGGTAATTAAACGAAATAGATTCATGGTTGGCGTAATCATAGCCATGTATGTAAATCACTTTGGAGACATTAATCAAAGCTAAAATGGTCACGCACTAGTTAATTAATGTTTAGTAATACTGGAAAGTGAAAGTACTTAATTAGGTGGTTTTGCTTTTAATTATCGTTGTACATAAAATCGGACAGTTGGTTTATAGTAGGTTTTATATGGACGCGTGTGTGTTATTAACGGTGTCTCTTATTTTTTATACATACTCTGATAAATTATTGTATTTGCTTAAAATACTTGGGGGAGTGAAGATGCTGTCCTGGCTAGAGTTGAAACAGAGAAGAGGATGTCACTTATCAAAGCGTGGGAAGAGGCTGAGAAATGCAAAGTGGAGAACAAGTAACTTTCTTTAACTTTTATTTTTGTATTTTTATTTTTAGTTTTTTTTTTGTAGCACACATTTATTTTTTTCTAATCTAACATTTATCCATGATATATAATTTGAAACAATCAAACCACTGGTTATATTCTTGCACAATGTTTTTTCACAGAGCTGAGAAGAAACTTTCTTCAATTGGGTCATGGGAGAACAACAAGAAAGCAGCTGTGGAAGCTGAGCTCAAGAAAATGGAGGTATACTCTACTTTTCATAATCTCTATCTTTATTCTAAAATCAAGATTACATTCTGACTTGGCCCCAATATTCAACAGGAACAATTGGAGAAGAAGAAGGCAGAGTATGTGGAGCTAATGAAGAACAAAATAGCTCAAATTCACAAACAGGCAGAAGAGAAGAGAGCCATGATCGAAGCTAGACGTGGAGAAGAGATTCTCAAAGCTGAGGAGTTAGCTGCCAAGTACCGTGCCACTGGAACTGCTCCCAAAAAGCTCTTTGGATGCATGTGATTTAAATCACACATCTATGTGATGGCATGAATTGAATCTGGTGTTACTGTTATGTTTTTTTTTTCTTTTCATTGTATTATTTAATGTGGAAAATAAACCAAAGAAAAAAAGGTTTCATTTATACGTTATTAGTTTGCTTAATGTGGGGGTTTTAATATTGCAAAATAGAAACTCATGTATGGAAACGTACTTATATATTGATTTGGGAGTGCGTTTGTTAAAATTTGTATATCTACAGCTCTTATCTAAGCTTATTGAATTGGTAGGTACGTGCAAATGCAATGATATAATTTTGGAATGTAACGTTTTCTAGTGTCTAGCCAAATAATGGGCTTAATGCTAGTTAACTACCTACGGCCCATGAAAATAAAAGGCCCAAATGAAATTAGGGTTTCCATCGCATCTCTTTTTTTACATCTCCTTTGGTCTCAAATCATTTTAGCGGACAGTAGTAGCAGCAGCAGGAGAAGGAGCAACCAGAGTAGCCATGGCGGAACAGGTTCGACTTCGTGTCTACACAGTCTGATACACTTGAAGAGATCTCTCATAATCATCATCTTCTTTTTCTTTGTGTTGCAGACGGAGAAGGCATTTCTGAAGCAACCAAAGGTTTTCCTAAGCTCGAAGAAATCAGGGAAAGGAAAGAGACCTGGTAAAGGTGGAAACCGTTTCTGGAAGAACATTGGTTTGGGTTTCAAGACTCCCCGCGATGCCATTGAAGGTATTTGGATCCAATAGAACTCTAAGCTGTTAAAGTATTTAATCAGGCGATTAATCTAGGTTTTGAAACGTACAATTGATCTTTTATCTATCCGTTAGGGATATTAATGGTTGGTGTTTGAATTGTGAAACTATAATATCAAAAACATTCAGACATGTTTTGTAATATTGTTTTTTTTTTAAATGTGGAACAGGACATTACATTGACAAGAAGTGTCCATTCACTGGAACTGTGTCTGTAAGAGGTCGTATCTTAGCTGGTACTTGCCACAGCGCCAAGATGCAGAGAACCATTATTGTTCGTAGGAACTATCTCCATTTCGTTAAGAAGTATCAAAGGTCTGAAACCTTCATTGTTCTTTATTCAGCCTATATGATTTTTTTTTGTTTTTGTTTTTGGAACTTATTAACTGCTTAAACTTTGATCAGATATGAGAAGAGGCATTCCAACATCCCTGCTCATGTCTCACCCTGCTTCCGTGTCAAAGAAGGTGATCATGTCATCATTGGCCAATGCAGGTAACTATTGTTTTTTTTGTAGAAGAAAAAATAATGCCTCTATGCTTCTCATATGATTTAGGCATGCAGGAAAGAAACAGACTGATGGATTTTGATTTTATGGCAGGCCTTTGTCAAAGACGGTGAGGTTCAATGTGCTGAAGGTGATCCCAGCAGGTGCATCTGCTTTTGCAAAGAAGGCATTCACTGGAATGTAATAGTTTTTGAAGTTGTGTGGAGGAGTTCTTTTCGTTTGGCTTTTATATTTCCGAATGTTTTGTTCTTTGATCCTTTTTTTGTTTAAGACTTTGATTACCCACAGACTTGTTAGAAATCTACGTACTATTGTCATTTGAAATCACTACATTCGACTGTTTTGACTTTGGTATCTATCTAGAAGAAACCAACTGCTTTGTCTACTCATAGAGAGAGTCTTGAGTCTATCTATACTATTAAAAGTGAAAACATGGAGTATACTATTAAAAGTGAAAACATGGAGCTGGAAGAACTGAAATTGTTGGGAAGTTGTTATTTTTTGGTGGTAAAGTTGTTATCTTAGGGAGAGATTTCAGACAAGTTTTGCTTGTAATTTATAGAGTTGGAAGAGCTGAAATTGTTTTGGCATCTTTAAATTCTTCTCATCTTTGGAAGCAAGTCAAAGTTTTGAAACTGACAAAAAATATCAGGTTGATGTCTAACGATTTATCTCCTGAAGAAGCTAGAGATTTGGAAGAGTTTTCAAAGTGGATATTAGATGTTGGAGATGGAAATATAGGCGACAATAATGATGGCGAGACTCTAATTGATATTCCAGATGTGTTTCTTATTCTTGATGCAGAAGATCCTATTGAGTATATAAGCCAAACTGTGTATGGTGATGTTGTTTCTTTACAGCAGAATAAAGAGTCTAAGTTTTTCCAAGAGAGTGCAATACTTTGTCCAACTAACCAAGATGTCGAGAAGATCAATCAACACATGTTGGATAAACTTGATGGTCAGTTATTGTTTTATGTTATCAATATTATTTGTCAAATTGTACATTCATATACCAAGTTAACATAATAATTTTTTTTATAAATATTTCAGGTGAGGAAATGATCTTTCTAAGTTCTGATACGTTAGATGCTTCGGATAAATTTTCAGTTAACGATCAAGCTCTTACTCCAGATTTCTTAAATACCATCAAACTCTCAGGTTTGCCAAACCATAGTCTTCGCTTAAAGATTGGTTGTCCTATTATGTTGCTCAGAAACATAGATCCCACTGGCGGATTAATGAATGGAATGCGACTTCAGGTTACAGAGATGTACCCTAACATTATAAAGGCAAAAGTTATTACAGGAGATAAATATAAGGTTGGTCGAATAGTTCTTATTCCTAGGCTTGTTATTACCCCTTCTGACAAGAAGTTACCTTTCAAGATGAGGAGGAGGCAACTTCCTATTTATGTTGCTTTTGCTATTACAATCAATAAGAGTCAGGGACAATCTCTATCAGAAGTGGGCATCTACCTACCAAGGCCTGTTTTTTCTCATGGGCAATTATATGTGGCTATTTCAAGAGTTACATCCAAAAAGGGGTTGAAGATTTTAATTGTGGACGATGAAGGAAAGCCTCAGAGACAAACATTGAATGTCGTTTACAAAGAGATCTTCCAGAATCTCTGTTTTTTTCGATAATGTTGTATACATTTTTATATTTGATATATTTCAGAATGCATTTTCAATTCTTGAATGAGTTTGATCTTTAAAGTTTAGTTTAACTTTCGTTTTCAAAAGTCTATATTATATTATGAACCGAATATGATGCCATGCAGCCAAATCTATACTATTTAACTACCAAATCATTCGACTTTATATCTAAAAAAACTCATAATGAACATGATCATGTATTTCATCGAATCAAATAATTTTTTATCTAATCCATTTCAAAAATATATGCCAATTTATGACCCAATTATATTGGGCTTTTTAATTATTAATATCTAATGGGCTATTAGGCAGATTACCTATTTATCTTAAGCCTTGAAACCAACTAATGTTTAGGTTTAGTTCTTATCTATATAAGACTTTTCGATTGACTACAATAACCATAATATCTCTTCGTTTATCTCTTTCTCATCGGAAAACGGTGCGATTTTCTTTCATTGTTCTTTCTATTCTTTTGTTCGTTAGTAGATGTTGTTCTGTTGTTAGATCTATTCTATCTTAGACTGTTTCGAATCATCTGCCTTGAATAATCGTGTAAAAGGTTCTTTGTTCATAGTTTATTGAACATTGTCATGCTAGGGTTATAGTATCAGTTCCATTGTCTGAATATTTTATAAATCTAGAAAATTTTTACGGATCTAACTATAGAGAGTATTTTGTTGGATGTTTATATATATTTTACATGCACTTTTTTAGGGTTTACTATATTTCCATATTTGTTTCCTAAAATATATAGTTTGTTTCTTTGTTCTTTTCATCCTAAAGCATATAAGACATGCTTTCTGTTGTTAGATATGTCCTGCCTTGAATTGTAAACCATATCTAGTTTACAAATCTGTTTTTTATTGAATATTGGCAGTCTAGGGTTAGATTTTTAGTTATTGTTTTGGTTTTCGTTTTATGAATATTGTATTAACAATTTTAAATTTAGAGGAAATATATTTATCATATATTGGCAGTCTAGGGTTAGATTTGGTTTTATGAATATCGCTCATAATTAATTTATGTTATATCTTATGGTTTATTATATTTCCTTATTTGTTATATTTATTTTCTAAAATTTATTTTTGTTTCTTGAACATTGAGAAGTATCTCAATGACAGGTAACAAGGATCTCAAAATGAAAGGTCGATTCATGGAGAAAAAAGAAGAAACTGTGGAGGAGGCTTACCAGAGGGGTAATTTCGAGACCATGAAGCATTACAGGGCTATAATGGTGATGTATCGTGACCAGACAAGAGCTATTGAAGCAAGGCACTTGGTCGAACTCAATAAGGTTCGCCTTGAGGCGAAACTTGAGTTCCTCCATGAATGTGAATCTCTTTTTTCCATGTACCATGAAAAGAAGAAGACCGAGTTGGAACTGGTCCTTGCCGAATCCAAACTTGAAGATGCTCAGGTTCCTACTATAGATTGGTTCAAGCTGGGTGAACCAATGATGTATGACTGAGCATCTAACATAACCCTATCTCAAACTTAAATTTTTAAGTTTATTTTAAATCTTTTTTTTGTTTAAGTTGAACATTAATATACCGGTTGTTTCAACCGGTATTTTTATTAAAGACGTTATTATCTATATTTATTATTGCTTGATTTACTCTTATTACTTTATTTATTGCTTGATTTTCTCATATTTATTGCGTTTTAGTATTATTTTTCTTTACAGCTAATGGTTTTAGTTATGTTTAGTATAGATTCAAATGTATTTAGAAGTTTAATGATTAGATATGCAATATTTTGGCTCTCGCTATTAAACAACTATGTGATTTTTAAACTGGTATTTTTTTTCTTATTTGGTTATCTTAATTTTATAATATATGTTTGTTATTATTTTGTTTTGACATTTCTGAATGTACTTTTGATATGATTGACAAATATCTCAACTTCCAAAACGCTTCTTTTATGGTTTATACTTCAATGATGTTCTTTCCAAGACGTAATGATATGACATTTTAGTAATGAGAAGATTTTGGCACCAAAAGATTTCGTATATATATTGAGTTTATCAATGCAAGATAATCATTACTGTTTTTGACTTTTTTCTCTACGTGCAAAAATCAAATATAATAATATGATAGTTTATTAATATTCTTTTGAGATTATCTATGCAGTGGATTATTTAAATAGGATAAGCCTTTTGTTATAATACTATTTTAAATATTTAAAATTTTACACTATTTTGTATTGTGATTTTTCATGTTAGCTCATGATTTATCTTCAGAATATCTTCGTTTTATATAACTAATTGTTTTGATTCTTAGATGTTATTATTTTACAAATTATTGGAATTTGACTATGGGCTATATTTACATCCAATTTATAGTAAGAATGTGAGCAAGTTTACTATGGGCTTTGGCTCCATCGAATTAAATTTCAAATACAAATTTCACACACTATGGGATTTGCCTTTATCCAATCAAATTTCACATACTATGGGCTTTGACTCCATCCAATCAAATTTCACATACAAATTCCATATACAAATCTATCACATACAAATTCCATATAAAAATCTATCACATAATAGATTATATCTATTTTGTCATTACTCAGTTAGTTTCCATAGTTGGATATGAAATCTCATTTTCAAAATATCATACATAAGAAATCACACATAATACTAGGAACATATATTGCACAACAAATATAAATCGCATAGATTCACATAATATGATAGCTTTTATCAGTCAAAAGTTTGAAAATATTTAAAGCTTTTCTATTTAATATTGGTAACATGCAAAAATAAAAGCTCAATAATGGCAAATCCATTTAATTTCGACAAAATTTATGTTATTAAATGAAGTGTTGCAACTATACAAAGCTCTTTTTTCTTCTTTCTATAAAGTGGAATCTCTACCGTCTCCTATTAAAATCTCTTTTTCTCCAGATTTTTTCTCAGCAAACCAGAAGAAAACGCTTTGTAAGTCATCTTTTTTTTAGTTTTTTCATTGCAAGTAGAAGTGGAATCTCTACCGTCTCCTATAAACATGCATAATGCAATCTCTTTTAGTTTTTTCCTTTGTTTCATATGGAATCAAACTTTGTTACCTTTTTTTTTTAGATCTTTCATTTTTGAACGAAACATGTTGTTTATTTTGTATAAGATTATAGCAGCCATAACAACATGCATTAACCGATTAATAAGATTTAATAAGATCCGCGCTTAAGTTTGTTAAGATTTCTGTCATTACAAATGGTTATCTTTCATATATACATATATATTCTCCTTTAATATCTTCACTGAGAGTTAAATGTTTTGATGGTCTTGTACATCATTTTTTTTGTCTACCAGAATTTCCATTTATATGAACATGCAGATCACGATATAAGTATGTCTTCGCACCAGTTTCATGTATCAATGTTGCAAGAGGCTAATACGTCTGGAATGAATGATAGGACTAATCATTACCGAAGGTTTCTTAACATGTACATGAGGTTTCATGAAGCCGTTGTTGCGAAGTATAATGCTGAGGTGGAGGTGTATCGCATTGCCGGTAAACTTGAACTCTTTGAAGAGCTCTTCAACGATGGCATTATGAACGATGTTAAGGACAAGCTGGAAAAGGAACTTGCTCTTGCTCATGCCCGTCTTGCTGATGTGAAGGTTCCCAATCTCGATTGGTAAAAGCTAAGAGAGCTACAAATGTGGCGTTAAGTGATCTCTATCCTCATCTCTTATGTTTGAAGGTGTTATGGCTTTGAACTTTTTAACTGTTGTCTGGTTTAGAAAACCTGTGTTTTTAATATTTTGATCTATTAAACTGAACCTAATGTTTTTTTTATCTTGCAAGGCTATCTGTCTTAATGTCTTTCGGATTAATGTTTTTCGGATTCTCGGTTCAGTCATAAACTGACCCGGTTATGCATAATCCAATTAAAAGACTCAACTAAAAGGTTAAACATACATCATATTTAAACATAAAACTCTCATATAATACAAATCTAATCATTTCATAAATTTTCTTACAAAAAAATAAAATCCGCGCTTCTCAAGCGCGGATCAAAATCTAGTAGATAACTTAAAAGAGATAACCCGAGTTCATATCTTTATAGTGGATGTTGATCAAATAATTTTATGCGAGACTAAAGATAAGTTTTATCGAGCATAGTACAAACCATAATAACTTTTTAAAGGTTGGTTAATTAGGATGAATATTACATAAACGATTATTTTTTTGGTATAGGAACAAACATGTCAAACCATTATAATTAAGGGGGGTTTCCACCATATAAACTTATATCTTCTGATGAATATCGATTTAATGCCACAAACTAATATTTTCCAACTTGTGAAAGTTATTATTTTAAAAACTTTTTCCTATTATACATATTAAATTCGGATGTATACATAAAATTATCAAAATTAATGATAATCAGATAAGAAATAACTTAAAATGAATAACAGAGAATTCAGGTAGGAGATATGAGATCTGTTAGAGCAACTCCAATGGTAGTATTTTACCATGAAATTCTCAAGTTATATATTTATGTATATCTATATATATAATTATTAATTAATTAAGGGTATGCTAAAATTTTTGGAAACCAATAATATCTCATTTGATATATTATTGGTTGGGTATCCAAGCAATTTAGTATATCTATAATTAAATAATAACTAGAATTTTATCCTTAACTGAGTGGGTGTTTAATTATATATATATATATATATACTTTTAGTATTAATCATATATTTAAGTATTAATCATTATTGGTATGTACTTTAGTATTAATCATATATTTAAGTATTTATATAATTATTTTTTTGTAAATAAAATGTTTATTTCTTTATGCTTATTAATTTTAGATAATATATTTTTGTATATATAAATTTTAGATATACTAATTTGTATACATCTATTATATAGTGTAGTATGTTAATCCGTTTTGACAGCATATTATATTATTTTAAGATAAATATTTATATTTATGAAAATAAAATATATTAATATATGATTTTGATATAATTTTATCATATTTAGTTCAATATTAAATTATTTTAATATGATAAATTATGATTATAAAATAATAAAATATGATAAAATGTTTATTTTTAATTTATAAAAGATAACTAAATATATATTAAGGTATTATAATATTTTTATTATTAATTTGAAATTAATGCAAATATTCACAAAAATAAAAGTTGAGATCTTGATATAATATTTTTTAAACAAATTTGTTAGAATTTAAAAAATAAAAGATATCAAAAGATATTATGATTAAAGTAAATGCCTAGATTTTATATTATTAGTCTAAGAAATTATGTTTATAAAAAATGTCTAATTAAAATATACACATAAAAAGAAGTCATAACTGATATTTTAATATAATATATATGATTGTTATATACGATGGTGATTTATTAATAGTAGTTTCAATGTTTCAAAATACAGAACCTTGGCATCATTACGATTTCATGTTTGATTATCTTAATTAATAAAATACATTAATTTGCATGTATATCTCCTATATATTAAAAGAAAAATATTTGACAAATTGTAACCTCAATTTTGTAATAATTAAAAAAGACCTATGCTTAGGTGTCATTCAATTAGGTAGTTAGTTACATTCAATTGAAAAATAAATAGGTCTACATTCGATTTTTATGTGTCAGTTACATTCAATTGCAAAAGTTGCATTTGTTAAAAAACAGTCATCAAAATATCTAAGGATATATTGACTTTGATTCGTATTTTCATCTTAACTAATGTTTTCCACGAATATATTAATGTCAATAAATAAAAAATTATGTTTACATATAAAAATAAAAATATAAGTAAAAATTATATAAAATATAAACAAAAAATTATAAATAGAAATAAAAATTATATAAAATATAAGAAAAAATTATAAAATAAGTAAAAATATATAAAATATAACCAAAAGCTACAAAATATAAGTAAAAATAATATAAAATATAACCAAAAGTTATAAATATAAGTACAAATTATATTAAATATGTTTTTAATGGAATATTTTGTATTAACAATTGATTTTAGTAAATTGTGATTGATTATAGTCAAATTGTTGGTGATAATATTTATAAATATTGCTATACAATTAACATCATAAAACTGAATTGGATAAATGAATAACATATGATTGGTTGGAAACAAGACCAGAACCAAGGACGAAATAAAATATTGGGATTGTATATAAGATACACATCAATGTAGATCCTAATCAAGGTACGTACACAAGTCTTTGTTTGTCTGAAATTAAACTATTTAGATGTGATAAGTGACAACTGTAAATGTGATTTTTCAATTTTAGTTTCAAAAGATAAAACACTTTGAAAGTACCAAAAATTATAAATAACTATAATTACAATAGTGAATTGGATAATGAGTAATTGTCGCATAAGCATGAAAAGTGAAAACAGAGAAGAAAGCAATATGTCAACTTTCTCAAGCAAAATATAAAACTCTTTCTTCTTTCTCAAGCAATATGTCAACAGCATCGGTGGTTGCTTCCCTTAATTGAGTGACATGCATCATGATCTCCTTCAATCTCTCAACAGTCATGTTGGGCTACAAAAACAAAAAAGGAAAACAAAGAAATGAAAAAGAACATGAATCAACTAAAGAAAAAAAATATCATTTTTTTGTTGCACAAACAATTTCAACTTACTTCATTAACATGTTCACATAGTGATTGAAGACTGTTATCCCTCAACTCATACAAAATCTGAAGGTTTCCTGTCACAGGATTATAAACTGGTTATAGCCATCATCTGCAGAGAAAATAAAAATAGTAACATATCCAAAGCGATTTGTTGAGTGCTTTGGGCATTTGCAAGCACTATTGGTGAAACTATCAAATGAAAGAATTACCCAATGATTATCTTTTAACTCTTTTAAATCTATAGAACAATAGAATTCAAAAACTGACAACAACTTCTCAACTAACGAAGCGAGCAAAAGTCTAGCAAATCTGCTATATAAGTCTATTAACAAAGCAAAAATCAAATCAGAGAGAATCAAAACGAAATGCAAGTCTAACATCAGGGAGAAATCATGTGGTGCATTTTCAAAATTTGTGCAACTACAACATTCCGAATTTTCATTTTTCCCTGCAAAAAAAAAGTCTGAAGTATTAGCTGCCAAAGACTAAGAAACTGTTGTTCATCTGTCATCAACTATGAAAATGAAGCAATAAATGTATGTAATTCCTAATTAACCAGGAGATAAGATAAGATATGTTCAATCACTCATATTTGGAAATTAAATTGGCTGAGATTAAGAGTTAAAACCCCTAGTTCCTTACCTATTTATTAAGCCATATAATTGTTTAACAAATGCTAAGAAGAGTCAAATCTCAAAATAGACCAACAAAAGGAAAGGGGATTGCAAATGTGTTCTAACACAAAAATCATGCTCTTATATTAAATGCTTATGTCGAGTTATTTCAACAACTCCTGGATGATTCTATAAGCAAAAGAGATTTAAACTATAAATCAAGAAGGACAACCAATCGATAATATTTGAAGTTGATAGTTTATGGCTTTACCCTTAGTGTAATTAATTTTCTTACAAATACATAAACTATATCATCCACCCAACCCATAAAGTACCGGTTCCTACCTTAAATCCTCAACCGAATATCTACCAATATGTCAAATTGCCTTGTCAAATCGGTTGATCCATGTTGAAGAATTTGAGTTGGGGACATTCTTAAGAAACTAAGGAACCAAAGAATACATACCATCATTAAACATAGCTAGGAACCAAAGAATTTGAGTTGGTTGTCTTTCTTGATTTATAGTTTAAATCTCTTTTGCTTATAGAATCATCCAGGAGTTGTTGAAATAACTCGACATAAGCAATTAATATAAGAGCATGATTTTTGTCTAGCTTGCTCTCTCTTATGTTAGAACCAAAGAATATATACCATCATTACAGCGGAGATTGAGAGGCAGTTCAAGGAAAGGTGTGCACAGTTAAGCTTAGCATCGACCCATCAGATCCAGGTTTCAAGGAGAGAAGGGAGAGAGTTAGGGCTTTCATGCTGGCCAAGAAAGCCGCCTAGAGTCTCTCTCTTAAGGAATAGACCAACCATATCATCATCTCTCTATTTCTTAAGGAAATGGGGATCAACCTCTGACCTCTCTCTATGTCTTTATCTGGAAGTTAATATAAAATACTCTGATGCTTGCTTACTTTTGTCTTCATGTCCTTCTGTTTGGCCATGTTTTTCTTTTCTGTAACAGGGAGATTCTGTTTGTGATCCATCATTACTCTGTTGATTATATAAACTTGTGATATTTTCCTTTATCCTTTTTTCCTTGCAAACTCTTTCTGTTTGTTGAATGCCATGAGAAATGCATTGACATGTTCAGCTCTAACCATTCTTTGTATGACTCATGTACTGTAAATAACATTCATTATTATTCTTACATAATTCTACACCCTCTTTATCTCTTTTATCATTCTAAGTCATTTCTTCTACTCCACCTAATTATTCAATTACATAATAATAATAATTTTATAATTAACTTAAATAACTACAGTTACATAATTTTTATTTTGTATTTAAAAATTATTAGAACAAATAAAATTAAGAAACTTGACAAACACATCAACCGACAAATAAAATACATAATTTAATTAGTATAATTTTTTTTCTGAATCCGTAACAAATGAAACAAGTATCTATTTATTGAGTATAAAAATATGAGTTTTGATATAAAAACTTAAAATATTAAGTAAATAAATTTTTTATTAGTAGTTAATGTTAAATATTTATGATGGAAGAAAATCCAAAATTTTAAACATCCAATATAAAAATAAAAACCTAATTTTTTGGGATAGATATTGCTTTTAACATGTTGAATACATTTAACTAGGCATGGACGACATTTCAGGTATCTTTTCGGTTCAGTACGATTCATATATTTTGTGTCTCGGATGGTTTAGGTAATGGGCTAAAAACTTCTGGCTAAGTCTAAACGGCTTCACATCAACCACCTTTTCCATCTTGGAAGCTTGCGATCGTGGTGTGGTTAGCTAGATGCCAACAGCCTCAAGTATTTATGACTGAAACCACTATTCTGAATGATGCATCGTTGCTGGCAGGTAAGCCTCTTTTTGTTGGTATGACTGAAAGTGAGGTGAATCCTCGCACAGTTGAAGTCTCAAGGGATTAGCAGCTAGCACTTCAGTTTGAAAGACAAAAAAATCTTGCTCATCCACTAGCCACTGGATTATTTCCTGCCGAGATGCCAAGTTCTGTTGAAAGTGATCCTTTGACGTCCAGTTCATTATTTTTCATGATTTATAGGAAAGTTGTTATTATAGGAGAAATTGCATTCTAGACATTAAAATTATGTCATATTTAGCCCAATACACATCTGGGTTTTGCGTCACTTTGTTCGAGAGTTTGATGGACCATAATGCCCCTACTTAGTCGACTCCTTTTTGTTTCGATGTTTCTGAGGCTATCATTTTTTTTTAATATGGTAACCCAATTCCAGACGAAACTCTCGAACAAAGTGACACAAACTATAATCATTAGAAAACTACCTTTTGCCTCAAAAAACTCTCTAGCTTCTAACCTAGCCCCGTTTCTAATTTATAACGCTAAGGGAAGGGCAGTCTTGACATTTTGCATTTCATTCTGAGAGGCCGCGTCCCACAAAAGTTATACCTTGGGTATTTGCCTAATATGTTGGTTTTTTATAGATTTTGAGCTAATTAACTCTAACTTAATAATGTCAAAATGTTAATAAAAAAATCTAGTTTTCTAAAAATAGGTCCAAATTTTAAGAAATCACACATCAAGTGAAGTCATGACTTATGTTTTAATATATAAGATTAGCTTTTAGACATTATTTGAAATGTGATTGACACATGTCATCTTTACAATAAATTTCATTAGAATAATGTGACAATTCATATTAGAAATGATGACAAGACTTAAGTCTAAATGTGACTTAGAAAATTACATTTAATGTTGATTCTATTTTTGGTAAAATCTTTAGAATATAGTAATAAATCATATATTATCATTAAAATAAATATACTCAAATATGAAAATAAAAATATAATAGAAATATAATATTTTATAAAATTTGTATTATTTAAATATATTTTTATAATCATAAATGTTTTCTTAGTAAAAGATTTTTAAAATCAGTTTTTGGTATACCATTTGTTTCTTTTTGATTTCTACAAGTTTTAGAAATTCTGTTTATTTTATTTTTGATAACTCTACAATTTTATATCAATTCTTTTAATTTTAGACAAGATGATTGATATATTTTAACCAAAAATAAAGAAAAAAGTATCTAAGATTATATATAAATTTAAATATATACATAAATATAACTCTAAATGAATCAAATTGTTTCTTTATTTTAGTTTTATCTTTAACTAAACTAATATTCATATTAAAATATTGATATATAATAAAAAGCTAATATATTAATACAATTTTATTTTAAAATATAATTTAAATTTAAATAATTTATCGCTGTACATTGAGCAGTAAAACACCTAGTCCATTATATACTAAAATTACAACCTTTGAACTATGACATATATCATCACCATAATTTATCTTAGAATCACTAGATAATTAAATGGGTCCATTTAAATGTGTACTGAGGGGTGTTCAATCAGGTAAAACCGAACCAAACTGATATAGAGAAAATTATTTAGATTTGGTAATACCGAATAAACCAATGTATATTCTTCTAAGAAACCAAAGTATGTAGATATGGTTTTGTATATAAATCGATCAAACTGAAGAAACAAATTAATTAAAATATATTAGTATATGTATATGCAAATTTTATAATAAAATTAATAATATACATGATTTATATATTTGTGTGATATTCATATTTAAAGCATTGATTATATTAAAATTTATTTGTTCTAAATTAAAAAAATATTCTCATTTTCATCAAATTAAATATAACATATTTTTATTAGTAAGCATTTGTGCTAAATTATATTTATTTAACAGTAATATGTTATGAATATTTTTCTTCTTTTATTTTTAATAGTAACAATGAAAATTAAGATATTCTGTTTAAAAATTAGAGTACAAAATATATATTATGTTTTAATGAATTTGATTTCTAATCATACAAACTAAATTTTCTTGTAAAAGGCAAGTATAGTTATATTTTTTGATATAAAAGTGAATAAAACGAAAACCGTTAGTATATAAACCGAACCAAACCAAAATAGATATAATATTAATATGGTAACTAATTTTATAAATCAAAATACCAAACTGAAACCAAACCTAGATCCGGATTGAACTAAACCCTACATATACTATACTCTTATTAAACTAACTACAAATTAATTATTATGTACAAAAATGATATATTCTTTCTTTCCTTAATGAAAAACTACAGAATTACCTAATATGATTATAATATATATTGTCATTAATGATTTTTAATAAAAAAGATTTGGTAACAATTTTTATATACTTCATCGTTTTGACTAATTTTTATTATAAAAATAAAATCAAAAATCATATTTAACATATATTAAAATTTTAGTTTTTTCGTATATGTTATATGTTATATTTTGAATTTTTAATAACAATTTTAAATTACTAAAATTGTTAAAGGTTCCACATTAAAAAAATTTGATCAATGATTTAAATTTTTGTTATAAAATTATATCAATAAAAATTCTCATTGAATAGATATTCATTTTAAAAATTATGTATATATATTTAATACCGTTTAAATTAAATATATACCATATAAAATAAATATTTTAGTTCTTACATTTGTATTGAATAAGTATTGAGAACTTAATATATTAATTTTGCAATTTGAATAGAAATTACTAAAATTATGAAAGTTTCACACTGAAGTTTCTGTTTTTAGCAGTTTGAAATTTGTGTTATTAAGAAAATACAAATAATCATAAAATCATATGAATACGATGTATTATTTAATAGATACTCATATTAAAAATATACTATATATGTATGTTAATTTCATTTTAACTTAACTATATACCAAAAAAACAGGTACATATGATTGTTTTGATTAATTTATCATAAAATGATTATAAATAAAAAGAGTGATTATTTTGATTTATGTGTTCGCATCAGTTTAATGATATATGTAATAGTTATTGCTTCTCAATTATTTAATATATCTTAGTTATTATTGTTTATAATATGTTAAAATGTAAATAAATAATAGTAGACGTAAGAGATTTGTATGAAATACTCTTTCCACGTAAGACGCAGATCTTAACCTAATATATTAGTGAAATACATACTCCCAATTGGCCGGACAACTATGCATTTTATGTTTGTCTATACATATACTTATTGATTAATAATTACAAAAAATGTTAAAGCTGTAACTTTTCATCACAATCCTAACAATGTGGCTTTTTATTCAAATAATTTTCAAAATATATAAGTATATATCTTTTCATTTTTAGAAATACATAAGTTTGAATAAGTTTTTATTTTTTGTCAGCATTTGAAAAAGTTGCATTTAATAAAAAAACAGTCATCAAAACATCTAAGGATATATTGACTTTGATTCATATTTTCATCTTAACTAATGTATTCCACGAATATATTAATGTCAATAAATACAAATTATGTTTACATATAAAAATAAAAATATAAGTAAAAATTATATAAAATATAAACAAAAAATTATAAATATAAATAAAAATTATATAAAATATAAGCAAAAATTGTAAAAATATATAAAATATAACCAAAGCTATAAAATATAAGTAAAAATAATATAAAATATAACCAAAGTTATCAAATATAAGTACAAATTATATAAAATATGTTTTTAATGGGATATTTTGTATTAACAACTGATTTTAGTAAATTGTGATTGATTATAGTCAAATTTTTGGTGATAGTATTTATAAATATTGCTATACAATTGACATCAAAAAACTGAATTGGATAAATGAATAACATATGAGGCGGACCAAAATTACAAAGGTCATTCTATGTTTTTCACCGGCAATCACTGAGCAGCCTTGGAAACTTCATGGAATATGATCATGATTTGATGATTGCATTGTTCAGAACACATTCAGATTTTCAGCTAATGCTTCCTATCCTAGGTTTATGCTATACATGACAGTTAGAGTCTATCTTTCATCGTTAACTTACTATGGACTCTGCCTAAATGTTTATAGCCTTGGCAAACACTGGTGGATAATAGCATTTCCACTTTGTAGAATACATAATAAGTTAGTGATTAGGAACTTCAACATCTAAGAAACAGCTGGAGGATCCGGTAACTCAGTTATATCAAATCTCTTCATGTAAATATAACGGACCACAATGTGAAGATCGAGTTGTAATGGGCTGGGAAAGGGAATACAAATTATGTTTACATATAAACTTCTTAAAAATTATTTAAAAATATAAGCGAAATTATATAAATATAAGTTATTTTTTTAAATGTAAAATTTTGTATAAACAATTGATTTTAGTAAATTGTAATTGATTATAGTCAAAATATTACTGATAATATTAAAAATATTACTATATAATTAACTTCATAAAATTATCTTCAATTAATTATTAATGGAACTAGATTAGTTTATGAAAAACTGTGTGAAATTATATATATGTGTGTGTGTGTGATATTAGGAAAAAATAACACAAAAATATTTTGTTAAAAGTTAAAATCATCTTGGCAAACGCTTGTTAGAAATCTATGTTCAGGTATGTCAATAGAAAAAAATGTAAACTATAACATATCTTACTTTATTCTTAGACCATCATTAATGCTGAAACCATGAACCGATTTCTTAGGAATTTTTATTTTGTTTGAAAAAAAAGTTAAAAAAACGAACCAATCGCATTCGCCATGTGTCTGTGGAATCCGCGAACAGTGCGAAAACCCTCCAAAATCGATCCTTTTTTTTTTGACGTCAATCGATCCTTATTTCAACTTCTAAAAACTGATTTTTACAAAAATAATTGGACCCACTACTAAGAAACCCAATTAAATCCACCCATTAATTCTGCCCTTATTTCTCTTGAACAGTTGGTAAGTTAGTGATCAAGAACTTCAACATTTACGAAGTAGCTGGTGGATCCGGTAACCAAGTTATAATTTTTTTTTCCTATAAATGTAACAACCACAATATGAAGATTGGTTTGCTGTGGGCTGGGAAAGAGACAACATGCATTCCAGTAAGAGGAGTTTATGGTCCTATGATACAACATATAACAGTGGAACCAAGTAAGTTTGTTCTTATTTAAATGAATCATGGAATCTCATAGATGACGGTGTGTCTTTGCCCTTGTCAGATTTTAAACCTCCCGTATACTATATCATGACAAGAAAGAGATCATACTAAATACCTGTTGCAGCAGCACTTCATTTAATGTTTATATTCTTTCTGTTTCCAAAAATAAGATTTTCTATATTTTTTTCCTTGTTTCACAAAGATAAATTTTCTATTTTTAAGGTATTTTTGAACACTTTTGAAAAAAATTAATTGATAATATTTGAATTAATTAATTTTTTTGGTGAAAAGTTATTGAAAAATGTATAGAAAAGTAAAAGAGAAATTAATTTGTAAACATTTATTATATTCTTAATAAACGTGTATACTCTAGAAAATCTTACTTTTAGAAATGGAGATAGTATTTGGTATTAGGGCTGGGCATCATTACTCGATACTCGCCTTATACCCGTTACTTGACCCGTACTCGCCTTGAAAATCTAAGTACTCGGTGTTGCCAAGTCGAGTAACAAGTCAACAAATTTTACTACTCGCAAAGGCAAGGCAAGTATCAAGTATTATTCACTACAAGAAAACGTGGTCATAGCGACTACGAATTACGACTACATACGTGTAGTCGTAATTTTAAATCGCTATTACGACTACTTTACGTCTAAAAAATAATTAGTCGTAACTCAGAGGTTAAATTGCTACCAATATCAGTTGACGTAAATTAGTCGTAACATAACGACTAATTTACGACTACATGTCCTTGTGAACGTACTCTGGTCGTTAAATTACGACTAGTGTATGACTACACGTGTTGAGGATTTCGGTCAAAGCTTTTAATGGTAGGTTGAAGCTAATTGGTCGTAATGTACGACTCGTTTACGACTAAGGGATGGTTCGAGATGCTAATTAGTCGTAAAGTTTAGAAGCTAAGTAGTCGTAATGTCCCCTATAAAAGAACCATCGTTTTCTCCCAAAAGATAAACAAAAAATTTAAAATATTTTAGATATAGTGTGGAAAGATTTGAAAAAGATTAGAAAAAGGTACTCGGATCAAAATTCCGAAGAGATCAATGCGAGACGAACGTTGAAACGTTGGTTTCGCATAGAATCCACGGAATTATGATTCTAGTATCTTTCTTCTCTTTTTTTCCAAATATTTCTAAACTAATATTTTGAAATATATTAATAAAGAGAGTTGATAATTGAGTCGAAGAGTTTAAAAATTTAAGAAAAAAGAGAAAAGAAGACACTGGGATCACAACTCCAAAAGATTAATGCGGGACTAACATTGAAACGTTGGTTTCGCTTAGAATCTATGGAGTTGTGATTCCACTGTCTTTCTTCTCTCTCTTTTTTTTAAAGTATATTACAAATGTAGTCCCTAATTGGTCGTAAAGAACATTTGTCACTCATTGGTTGTAAATTTACGACTAATATACATCTAATATATTTTACCACCAATTAACTACTATTTGGTTGTAAGTTGGTCGTAAAATTGCCACTCATTGGTTGTAAATGTACGACTAATATACATCTAATAAATTTTACAACCAATTAACTACTATTTGGTTGTAAATTGGTTGTAAAAGTGCTACCAGATTACGATTAATTCTTTTGCATCCATTTTTTGCATCTGTTTAACTACTAAGTTAACCACCTACCAAAATCGAAATTTCTCTATAAATATGATCTTCTTCCTCATTCTTAAAACAAGAAAAAAAAAACAGAAAACTTTTTAAAAA
>CAKOAT010390710.1:132073-147351 GCA_932364175.1 Eruca vesicaria subsp. sativa
CGAGGGCCGAACATGCAGCAAGAATAGAAGAAGATTCCTCTCTCCGACGGGAACTAGCAGCTGCCAACAAAGTCATAGACGAGCATAAAGACAAGTTCAAGGCTATGGCGAATATGTTCGATCTTATGATGGAGACCTCGAACCCAAACCCGACGGTTGCCAATGCATGGCAAGCTCTACGTCCGAGCTTTAACCCCGATCCCACTCCGGAAGAGCAAGTGGATATGGATCGACGTGCGGAGCAGCACTCTACTGAGTTCTTCCAAAACATGAACCTCAACAAAACACCTTAGTTTTTCGGTTTTTAATTTGTATGAATACTTTGTATATTATTGTAATCAAATATAATTATATATATATATATTTTTAAAATTTGTTATTTTTAAAAAAAAAATAGAATTAAAAATCAAAAAAAAAAAAATCAAATTAAAAAATCGTTTTATTTAAAAATAAAATCTAATTTGGTCGTAAATTAGTCTTTGATTTACGACTAATCGACAACAACTGTCGAAGTTACTTAGTTGTAATATTACGACTAAGTAACTACTAAAGTTTACGACTAGTGAACTACTACAAGCATTACGACTAAATAACTACTAACTTTATTACGACTAATAAACCACTAATAGATTTACGACTGCGTTACGACTACGTGTGTCACCTCAATTTTACGACTAATACCTTAGTCGTAATATTACGACTACGTTACGACTAATGATTGTAGTCGTAACATTACGACTACGTTATGACTAATTGTGCATTACGACTAGCGAATAACGACCAATTGGTTTTCGATGTTAATTGGTCGTAAATGGCATATTACGACTAATTAACAACCAATAGTGTAGTCGTTAGACACCTGTTTTCTTGTAGTGATTTCATTTTTCAGTACTTGCCTTGTTACTTGGTATTCATTACTCGTTTTATAAATACTCGTTATTCATTCTACAAAATATTCGTTATTTGATAATAATACTTGTTACTTGCAAAAAATAATAATTGTCTTGATTTGATATTAGTTTCATATAAATATTAATTTAAATAAGATATTAAACTCGTTATGCATAAAAAAAATTTAAAGTAATTGTATGTTCTTTTTAGTAAAATAAATAAGTAAACCTTCATGTCTTTTTTGGTATATGATTATTTAGTAATTAATTTTTAAATACTCAAAAATACACATAGATAATTCACAAGTACTCGTAACTAGCAAGTAATAAAACGAGGCAAGTAACTTGCAAGTAACTGATTTTTGATCAAGTACTCGAGATAACAAGTACTCGTTTTTAACAAGTCAAATACAAGTCGGAAGTTTTATTACTCGTGCAAGACAAGTCAAGTATCAAATACACGCAAAATAGCAAGTATTCGCCTTGCGCCCAGCCCTATTTGGTATATTCTTGAATCTAACAAAGTATGAAGTTCTTTAAGAGCACCTTTAATGGGGATTCTATCCATTAGAGATCTAAAAAATGAATATGTGTGTATGTATGTATTGTATATGTGTACGTAGTTGTGGAATCTACTAAATAGTTTAGAACTTCTATTCAAAATTTTTAAATATTTTGTTTTTAAAACTTTTGGATCAGAATCTACACTATTTAGTAGACCCCACAACTACATACACATATACAATATATATATATATATATATTTATTTTTAGAACTCTAATAGGTAGAATCTTCATTAGATGTGTTCTTACTATTATGCGAAAAAGGAAGTAAAACAAAATAAAACCACACACATGATTCTGGTTCAAGATTCATTACTTTCATTTTTTTATCAACGATTCATTACTTTCATTATATATGTTTTTGGAACTTTCTAACATTAGTTATATATACTTGCACAAATATATAACTTGAGAACCCACGATAGAAAACTACCATCGGAAATGCTCTAAATACATGAATGCAGAAATACCTAAGAACAAAAATAATAGTCAATATTCTCAAAGCCAATACCCACAATATATATATAACTACGAGGCCTAAAGACTCTCCTCTTCCTCTTTGCACGACCTCGTTTTGTTGACAAGTTATATCTTTAGAGTACTTTGATACTTTAAGATACTTTTTTAAAACAATATGCACACATATCATCCTATAAATAAACATAACATTTTGATTTATTTAAATAACCAAATTATTAATTTTATTTGGCATTTTCTTGAAGCACAAGAAACATGACATCAGTTACAATATGCTTGTGGAAAAACATAATTCCCAAGAAACATGTCACCACTTACATTATGCTTGTAAAAAAAAAGGAACATGATTCCCAAGAAACATAACATCAGTTACAATATGCTTATTGGTGAATATGATTTTCACTTTCTCAAAACACAACTTGATTCAAAATGTAAAATATTTTTGATCGTAATGAAAGATTTATTCCACGAGAATTTTGTGTTGGTTTATGAGGCAAAGAAAATAGTTGTTGTTTGCTCTGAGAGAGATGATCCCATAAGGGTCAATCAAAGGATATCTTCCATAGAATCATGCATGCTTGAAATTGTTCACTATATTGTTACACACTGAAATGTTCACCATGCAGCTAACATAACAGATTGTTCTATTCTCTATGTTTTTTTTTTCTCTGTTTCAGTGAAAGTAGGAGCTCAAATTAAAAACCCTGCAAACTTTATAAGCCTGATACAATTTGAAATTGTGTTTCAGTCCTAGCATTAACACATAAGTCACCAAAATGAGTACTAATCTACTACAATACTGATCAATCAAAGGCTTAGATAAATATATATCAAAGACAAATACTAAGTTTCCGTAGCTAGTTTGACAAAATGATATAAAACTTAATCTTCATAAAAGTCACCTTCATCATATCCTTGAATTTAATTATTCCCCTTCACCCTTGTTGCTCTCCTTTTGCTTCTGCTTCCTTCTCCTTTTCTCCAACTCAGACACAAGCCAATCAAACGGAGACAACGAGACAATGCAAGAGCGCAGATTGTGTGGGAACGCTTTGCACAACATCAACCCACTCAACATTCCCCCAAACCTCACCTTCATCATCCGTTTCCAACGTGATTTCCGCACACCATATCTTCTTCCTATTACTGGGATTATGTTTCATATACCCTTCCCAGATAAGAAAGAGCTTCCCACCACAACTAACCAACTTAGTTGTATTGTCACTGGAGCCACCGTTCCGATGGTGCATCGATCTCTGCTAGTGAATCTAACCCTTTCACAGCTTCCCAATCTCCTCCATTCTTTGACCATGAGCAGAAGCTGTGACCATGTCTTATACAATACCATACACCATCCATCACACAAGCTGACTTTGGAATATAAATGTAATTTACACCACCATCAATCAAACATGTTCTTGACTCCTGAAACTGCGCAATACTCTCCCAATTATCTTGGCTTGTGTCATAAGCATATGTTCTGTACGCATTCCAAAAGTAAAATCAGAACCAACAACTAGGATGTATTCGGATACTGCAGGAAAATCAGACAATGGAACCAGAGCTCTGAGGGTTTTCTTCTTCTTCTTCTTCTTCTTGATCGTGGAGTTTGGTAGGGTTTGGTTAGGGTTAATCCAGAGAGTAAACCATTGGGATTGGGGAGATTGGTTACTATCACCACCGGAGAGGCAGACGTAGAGACACTGCTCGGTGCTTCCAAAGTGAGATCGAGCTGCGTAGAGCTCCTTGGAAGAGAGGAGTAAGCGGAAGCTTTTGGAAATGATTGAGAATCTCGGGTAGTACGCTCTCGAGATCCGAGCTAAGTAGTTCACGGTGATTTCGTCAGGAAGTAAAGAAAACGATGGACATGCAGATGGTGAAGTCTTCTCCTTCTTCCTCTTCTTCTTGGTTGGTTCTACTTGGAGGTTCATGGCTGGGATGATTTTCTGTGTGACTTCAGTGGTGTTAAGTTATTTAAATATTGAAATAACTACAGTATCTTGTTATCTACACAAAAATGATTGCATGCCTGACTTTGACTAGGCAGAAATTTATTTAAACGAGGAAGAATTTTCGTCATGTTCCAGTTAAAGAGATTTTTATTTGTATACGGTACGGTACCAATTAAAAAAAAAAGGAGAAATGAAGTTATTCAAAAACTGAATCTGGGCAAAAAAACTGAACCCAAAAATCCGAACCGAATCCGGTCCAATAAAAAGGAATCCGAACCGATCCGAACCCGACATAAATATCGAATGGATCTTGTTTTACGGTATTTCGGGTTATGGGTATTACCCGAACCGAACCCGAACTTAAATGGATATCCGAAAGAACCCGAAACTTTAAAACTCTTGTATCATATCCAATGTAAATTTCTAATATGTTTTCCAAAACATAATAATATATTATTGAGTACCTACAATAATTAGTTATGATATAAATAATTAACTCAAATATTTAGTCTAATGTATAGTGTTATTTGGTTATTATTAATGTTTATGATTGACAATACATTTGAAGTTAAGTTACGAATAAATTTGTTTTGAAGTTACTATAATGTTGTTTTTTTTAAGTCTAAATAGTACTTCTTACGTTTATAGAATTGTTAGTTGTTGCTTTAATTTTTTATGTTTCATTATGTATAATATTTCGTTCATACAAGGTTTTGGTTTGTCATTAATCATGACAATATTATTTTGAAGGAGAACAATATGGTTTGTAGATGCTAAACCATATTGTTCAATGACAAATCTTATTTGGTTGATAGACGAGTTTCACAATATTATTTTGAAGGAGAACAATATGGTTTGTAGAAGCTAAATACACAAATTTAATAANTTGGTTTGTCATTAATCATGACAATATTATTTTGAAGGAGAACAATATGGTTTGTAGATGCTAAACCATATTGTTCAATGACAAATCTTATTTGGTTGATAGACGAGTTTCACAATATTATTTTGAAGGAGAACAATATGGTTTGTAGAAGCTAAATACACAAATTTAATAAAATGATTGAAAATATAGTGAGTTTAATTGAGTATAAATTAGTATTTTTAGAACCGATAACCCGATTAGTATCCGAAACCAAAATTATTTCGGGTTCAACCGGATCTTGGACATGTTACTAAACCCGAACCGAACCCGACTAAATCCGAACCGAATCCGACCCGAATTTTTATAATATCCGAATGGAGCTGAAATTAATGAACCCGAAAACCCGAAACCCGAATGAACCCGAACCGAAACCCGATTGGGACCCCGATTGCCCAGCCCTAGAAATAACCTTAAGTTCATATATATATTTAGTACATGTTGATGATCAAATAAAAACCTGGATACTATTAAAGAAGATAACTTTTTTTTTTGACATCAAAGAGTTTATTGAGCATAATACAATCATAACATTCATTCATTCATATAAAGAAGTGTTGTGGATGTTATTACAAGATGTTATTACAAATGTTAAACAAAAATGATTGCATACCTGACTTGACTAGGCAGAAATTTATTTTAGCGAGGAAGAGTTTTCGTCTTGTTCCAGTTAAAGAGACTTTTATTTAGTTGTATACGGTACGGTACCAATTATAAAAAAAAAAAAAGAGAAATAAAGTTATTCAAAAACTGAAAAGGTGTTCTCTAGAAAAAATAAAGAACTAGAGCGTTAAAGAAATAACCTTGAGTTCATATCTATTTAGTACATGTTGATGATCAAATAAAAACCTGGATATTAAAGAAGATAAGTTTTTTTTTGACATCAAAGAATTTATTGAGCATAATACAATCATACCATTCATTCATATAAAGAAGTGTTGTGGATGTTATTACAAGATGTTATAAATAAACAAAGTTCCATTGTTTAAATACAGAAAGATCCTGTTCCAATCAAACATTTTTTATTTAGTTGTATACGAAGTTCAAAAGAGATCCTTACAGCAAAAGGAAAACAGGTCAAGTATTCAAAAACTGAAAGATTGTTCTCATTAGAGACTTTAACCGGGACAAACCGTTGATAGATACTAAACCGACTCTCTAACCAGTAAGAGACTGAAAAGAACTGGAACTAGCACTTGAGCCACGACCAGTGCTGAGCTTAAGAGCCTCCAAAGCCTTCTGTATCTCCATGTTCATTGCACTGTCTACGCTTCCCGAAGACAGTTTCTTGTGAGCTTTCTGGAGATGCAGTTTCAGTGAACTGCTGCTTAGCCCTGCGTTCTTACCACAAACAGGACACACTTTCATCGTTGGTTTCCTCTGTCTCCACTCCATTGACACCTTACCATGACATTTCTTGTCAATGTTAACTAAGATCCTGGCGAATCCGTCGTTCGGTTGAGCTCGTCTATGAACTTTTCTCAGTTTGCTCCACGCTTCTAAAAGCGTCAGGTTCCTGTTAACATTGAATAATCTTCAGTTCTTGAATTGCTTTACAACAGTTTTAACTTGGCCCAAGAACTTACTTTCTGAGCATTAGGTAGGCAAGCACTACGGTTGCGCTTCTACTCCGACCTTCAAAGCAATGAACTAAAATCTTGCCGCCTGTTTCTTCACCATGGTTGATAAAATCAAGAGCTTCTTGAAAGATGCCTTCAATCTTTGAGTCTTCATCGTCGGTTATCTGGTCAAAAGCAAGACACAAGAAGAGAACACTCTACTTTAACGGATGCATTGTGGTGACAATCAAGAGAGAACAAACAAGAAGCTGTTTACTTACTGAGAAGTTTTTGTACTTGAAAAGATCCGGGTATTGAGTATCTGATTGCCCTATTTCATTTGCACACAAGCATAGAATATGAGTTATACCTAAATGCTGAAGAGTGTAAACAGACCTTGCAGCCAATCCTCCACCAATAAAAAGATTATCTTGTATCATTGATGGTTTCTCTGTATTAGCTGCTTTGGTAATCAATGATATCCTCTCAAGAATATGCTCAAGTCTAACCTGTTATGATGTAGAATGTAAGTAAGAGAGAATGTTTATGAACAAGTGAAAGAAAAAAGAAGAGAAACTCATAATACCTTAAGCTCGTAAGCATCAGTGCAACTGTTATTATCACTCCCTTCAAAGAAACCAGTGTTGAAACCGTTCTCTTGGCAGAGTTTCATAACTTCATTCCTTAATGTTTCATTCCATTGGTCTAATTCTTTATTAGACTCCGCATCAACCTGTGGACGCACCATGTAATGAATCAGACCAAAGGAAGATAAAATAGCTTTTAGTATTAGAATATAGTGATCAAAGAACCTTTGCAAATTTATGAAAATCACGGAGCTTTGCTGCTAAACGCTGACTACTAAGAGACTCTCCACCTCTATTGTATCTCCCATGCCAACTCTCTCGTGACTTAGGCGAAGTTGCATCTCCCCCTTCTTTGTTTTCAGAGCCTGGTGTCCTAGGAACTGATTTGTGCAAATCTGACTCACTGTGGTCAAAGCTAGTATCACTAGGCACACGTTCTTTCGAAGGAGATGGATAATGATTCACATCATGGCCAAAAAATTGTGATGGAGACTCAGGAACAGCAAAGTCATCTCTCTCGAAATCTGCACACATTGTTTTGTCCATCATACTGAAAAACGCACGTAGCAACCCATCTAGTTTCTGATGAAGGGTGACGAGGAATATATGGAACTCTTGCAAGTCCCTGAGACCAGCACGAAAGCCATTTCGAAACTCACGCACAACTGGTGTCACTACAGTAGGTCGAACATTACATGTTTCTTCACCATCTTTTGCCTGAGGGCAGCCTAAACCTCCTTCTGTTATTTCATATAACAGATTTGAAGAGTACTGGCTACTATTGAGAAGCAGCTCAACTAATCTTGGATAGATTTCTTGGTCGCTTGCTCGTTTGCCAGCAGGAGGACGCCGTGGAACACCAGAGTCTATGGTAACAATGTGAAACTCAGGAGCCATTGATGTATCAGACATTGGACTCATGAACTCAGTGTCATATGATCTAGGGGATTCAGTTATATCAGAAAAGTCAGAAGACTGTGAGACCAAACGGTGATCACTAACACTCAATCTAGATCTGCTATCTACAGAAGAAGCTCTTCTCTCCTTCTGCATTGATCTGTAGTCTCTAGGATGGTACCGTTTGATGGCGGAATCAAAGGCTTCTTCAAATGAGCATTCTAGATTTTTGTTTGATGACATGATTCTATCTGTTAGTAACAGGTTTGCAGGGTTGCCACGCCATCTCAACTGACGACAGGGTAATCTGTCTTCGTTTCTTATTACAAGATCTAACACCAAGATCCTCCCTAACGCTGAAGCAGCTCTCTCTGCTTTTTCTTCGGTTTCGAAACTACTCATGCTCTCTAGCAATGGACATCCATGAACATAGCTGCAATAAACCAATTGAGAATAGCAGTGCTTAGAAGAGGGATGTTACACAAACATCACATACCAATAAAATTGGACATATGATATGAATGTGTGGGATAAGGTCAATGCCTATATTATCCATTGAGGCAAAGACAAATCTCTGTTAAACTATTAATACCAACTAATCAATAAGATGATTTTTTACCAAATGTCTGTTTAAATTTGGCCCAATAAAATGATTCCACCTCATTATTGTATCTTACATATTTGCTATTTTATCAATCTTTTATCTAATAACATAAAACTTTGAAAACTTCCCCCTAATAATAAATGGTATGTTCACATAATTTATAATCACTTAATCTTAACATGGTGACATGATTGGGTTTGTTATCTAGTTAAACCAATAAATAAAAAAATGAAGAAATATGAATCTTTCACCTCATTAGCAGAAGACAACGACTAAGTTCAAGAGCTTCCAGAAGTTCTGAACAAGTCACCTCACCAACCTCATCTCCCTCTGAATTCGCTTTAGCTTGTGCTTTCTCAGTTGCTTCTTTGATCAATGTCCACTCAGGATTACAGCTATGAATCACTCTAGCCTGTCGCATGATAGTAGTCACTCATTAAAGAAAACGAAAGTGAGTGGAATGAGCAAAAAAAAAAAAAACAGAAGAGGCACCTGCGGAATCTGCACCCCTAGCCACTTAGCAAACTCATAACCTAGACGTTCTGACTGTGTGGCCATCCTCGAGGACGCAAATTTAATAACTGCTGCAGCTTCTTCCTTCCGAGAAGGATCTTCAGAACTGGAATGACTAAACAGGGCAAAGAAAACAACTCCTCCAGAATTCACAGTAACCTGTGAATGAAACCAGCAAAAAAACATATAAAAAAATTCATCTACAATATAATGCAAAGATCTTATATTAATGGAAGCTAAGAATCCAAAGACCATACTAATGATATATATATACCTCGAGAGGTTTACTCTGGTCCTCTTCAGAATGATCAGTGCTACTACTATGCTCAGTATGGTGAAGTGAAGAGAGCATACTCCAAGAGAAAGAGTTGGACTCAATATCAACAATAGAAGCTTTGCCAAGCCTTTCCCACAAACTAATCTCAGAACTCTCCTTACATGGTGGACTTTTTGGATCAGCATTCCTCTCTCCTGCACTGAATAACATCAACACTTAAAAAACCGTTAACCAATCTTTCCAACTGTCAATTATTACCAAAACTCTGTCTGATTCTCATAAAGATTCCAAAAAAACATAATTAACAAAAATAGAAACCTAGAAACCATATCATCGAGACGGTGAAGACGGTGAGGGAAGCCAGAGGAGCCGTAAGTAGCACTGCGTTTACGAACTAAATCCAACCATTGGGTGAACCGATAAGCTGGACCTGCTGCTATGTCTCCTAACATGTACAGTACCTACAACAAAGTCTCCCAAATTTGATTAAAAGTTTCATAAGCCAATGAGAGAGAGTATAAGAAAGTTACACGAGAAGTGACGGTGAGAGGAAGAGGAGACTCGTGCTCGTCGTGGCTAAGGTCGAGATCTTTCTCCTCGTCCTTCTCCTGTGAGAGCATCATCATATCAGATCTCAAAAGGAAAAATCAAAATCTGGCTGTCTTTAAAGAGGAATGTGGTGTAATGATGAGTCTCAAAAGGTGTGGGGATGATGATGGATAGATTACTAAATTAGGGGTATGAAATGAAAATTGGGGGGAAAAGTAAGGATCTTTCTTACCTGAGGAAATGTTTGATCTCGCTTCTTCTCAGTTTCCGCCATTGTAAGAAAAAAAGTTTGCTTTTTTTAGTTCTTTCGAAATGTCTTTTTCTTCAAATGTCAGCTTTGCCGGAAGTCGCAAGGTATAGATTCCCCGAGGAAGAGAGAAGACGGGATATTTTAAATTTTAAAATTGTAGGAAAGACCCTCATCGTGTATTTAATTACACTTAAAAGCTCTTTTATTTATTACTACCCACCAATTTAACACCAATGTAGGATTTGATTGGTATAAACAACAATTTTAGTTTTTTTGCCTTTAAAATTTAAGGGAATTTTTTCAAATAACCATTTTTAAGTTTTCTATCACAAAATAACCCTAATAAAATGATCAAAATAATTTCATTTTATTTGAAATGTATAATATTATTTTTTATTTTTAAAAAATTTAAAATTCTAAATCCAAAAACTCATCTCTTAACTCTAAATCATAATTATAGATTAGTTAACCCAAAAGTATAAGTGTATATTTATCATTCAATAAAAATTTATTTTGGTCATTTTCTTCCTTGAATAGTATTGTTATTAAAAAATTGTTTTGATTTCTATAGTCAAAATATTTTATTAAAAAAAAAATTTATAGATATAGATTTTTTTAATAGAGGTAAGCATAATTAAAAGTGAAAAAATAATAGATTTGCAAATCAACTCACAACACTTACCAATCTCCCACAAAACACCACCAATCTTGTACATCTTTTATCAATAAAAGTTTAGGTAAAAAGTCATAATTCAGCTAAACTTCAGTGTTTAATTCGAAAATATCACTCAACTTTAATTACTATTTATTCCAAAACCACTAGGGTTGATTCTCTCTTACAAGACAATCCTCGTCTTTCAAACACCGTCGGCTTCTCCGTTCTCTGAGCGCTCCTCTCACTTCCTCACTCTCTCAAAGCTTCCATCTTTACGACTCTCAAGGTAAATTGAATCTACCCTTCACAAAATCTCCTTCCCCTGTCTCAAATTCCAACATTAGTTCGTGTCTTTTTTTATTGTCTCATTGTGATTATTAGGCGAAGATGAGTAAACGAAAACGACCAGAGCCAAAATCATCATCCTCCGGAATAAACGAAGACGAGAAGAACATCCTGGGCCTAATCCGAAGCAAGCAAGGCAAGGGAGCAACAACCTCGGAGATGAGATCAGCCACAAGCATCCAACAATCCCTCATCACAAAAGCCATCACTTCCCTCAAGAAGAGCAAACTCATCAAAGAAGTCCCCAACATGAACAACAAAGGCATCAAACACTTCCTCGCCGTCGAGTTCGAGCCTTGCAAGGAGCTCACGGGCGGTGACTGGTACATAGACGGAGCCCTCGACGTCTCCAAGATCGAAGGGCTCAAGGAGATTTGTGTGAAGATACTCGAGAGGTGTGAGAGGGCTAAGAAGGTTGTTACTCTTGATGTTGTTTATAAGTATTTTGATAAGGATGGTGGTGATGGGGATCAGTTGAGTAGAGAGCAGATTAGGGAGATACTTAAGAACTTGGTTTTGGATAATGTTGTTATGGAGGTGAAGAGTAATGGGCTTAGTGGGTTTTCGGCTACGAGGATTGGTGAGATTTGTTATAAGTTGACTGGGAAGAAGGGTTGTGGTGGTGGTGGTGGTGAAGCGAGAGATGGAGCTTTTGCTTTGGTTCCTTGTGGGGTTTGTCCTCATATAGGGATTTGTACACCTGATGGTCTTATCTCTCCTATGACTTGTGTTTATTTTCAGAAATGGTTAGACTTTTAGCTTTTCTTTTCTTGTTGTTTGGTTTCAGACTTGAAAGATGTTACTACAATAACTTTATGTTTCTCCAATACAGTTTTTGATAATTAAGTGTCGAGGTTGTGAGTTGCGAGAGTAGAGGTAGGAGAAGAAGATGTTAGTTGAAGGTGTTCGGTTTCTTTGCGACAAGCTTCCCATAGTTGTTGCTCTATTCCTAGTTTCCTTAGCTCTAACAAACCTCGTTCCACTGTGTTAAGACACAAGTTTAGTCTCTAGTGTGATTGTGATATATTGGAATTAGAATTGGGATTTTCAGTTTAAAGAAGCTTATTATTACCGTCGACGGCGTCGTGAGAGGTTGGAGATGTTGCTCCTCCGCTGCGGCTGATCCAAAACTGGAGACGTTCTTCAGCTATGTCTTCTTCTACACCGAGCAACTTGGCTCTTGCCCAAAAGTACAGCAGCCATGCCTGCATAGTTAACCATAAAGAGTGTAACCAAAACCATAGGATTGTTGGCTCTTTGAGAGGACTCTGATACATTTAGAAAGAGTACAGTCTTTCATAGTTTGTTGCTAAAATCCACATCTTGGTGTTTTGAACCTCTCTACCCAAAGAAGAACGTGTGTAGTCATGAATTATGGACGTAAAGAAAGTACCTGCTTAAAGGCAACATCTTCTTTTTCCCCTTCTTTTAGTTCTGCATTTGACAAATGTGATAACATGGTAAGAAACCAGCCAAGAGTTTCTCGAGTTCTTTAAGGTATTTTAATCAGTCACTGATGAACATTATCATCAAGATGCAGTGGGTCAAACAGACACAACAAAACCCAGAAAGTGTTTAGGTGGATGATAAAACCTCAAACAACCCAAAAGACCATTGTGTCTTAAAGATTAGGGAGACTTTTTCTTACCATATGCTTCTACAAATCTGAGTTCTCCATTCCCTTTGGAATCTGTAAAGATGGGAGAGAGGAATGGATATAGTTCATTAGACTATATATTTGTCATTGTGTACTAGTTGATGATAGGTTGCAAGTATATACATACCTTGACGAACCAAACTCGGTGTTCTCATCTGGGAGAATGCAAGCATAACTGCCTCCTCAACCTAAATTTCATTGTCATATTATGATGTAAAAAGTTAGTACTTGGAGATCGCAAAGAACAAACATAAATGTGGAACACAAGGGTAGATTACCTTTAAGGATGCTAGCTCCCTCAAACCCATCTCAACTGAAAGCATACTTTCGATATTGCCTTCTCCAGTTAGTTCACTCAAAAATCTTTCAGTTTTGGTCTGATCACTCCCACCTGGTCAATTCCAAAGATTAGTAAATAATGATGATAGCAAACAACAGTATTATCAGGGGACATTTTAGTAAAGTATTAGCAAATATTTAGACTAGCCTTGATCTCCAGACAACTCTTTGGCCTTTTGTGCTGCAGATATGACCAGCTCAACTGGAAGAGGAGCCAAAGCTGACCACTTCTCATGCCTGGATGGTGCTATATCAGCACAAATGCCTACAGAATCCACATGAATCAATGAATAAACTCTCTCACCATAACACATTGTCAAGTTCAAGAAGTTCACAACGAGAACTAAGAAATGGATGCATAACTTACCATGCTGCACTGCCAAACCCCAATACCGGGCAAGCCAGCATCTCTTCAAGGCTACTTCCTCCTAGATGATCCAATGTTTTGCCATACAATCAGTAATCTGTGTAGATTAATGAGAGTTTTGGGATTTATAAACATACCATTTCGTCATGTGTTAAAACAGTTCGCTGAGTCATTGTACGAAGATCATTTGCTTCTGACTCTACTTCTTGAAGCCGTTCTGCAGCTTTTACAGCCTCATCCTTCATGTTCTGAACACAAAGACGTGATTTCATCATGCAGGTCAAAACAGTACCTAATATGAAACCAGAGTATTATTGTAATACTTTACCTGTATTTCTGAACGGAGGGAGACAAGTTCCTCCTTTTTCTCATCTTCTTTCTCGTTAGCAGCCTTAAGAGCAGCCTGTAAAAGATACCATTATGCCAGTCATTAAGTCTAAATGGCTATGCTTCAAAAATGTCTATCTTTGACTTAACGTGGCATCACAATAGTACAAAATGTGAGCTCGGCGAAAGAAAAGAGAAAAGATATTTTATTCCTCTATACACTAACCTCTCTTTGGCGCAACGCCGCTTCCTTCCTGAAGAAAAAACATAAACATCATCATGAACCTTACAACCGTATCTTCTAAAGTAGAGAAAGATTGAAAAAGAATTTCACTGGGTTTCCCACCTACTTAACAATTTGGCCTCCAGAGACACTCCTTCTCCAAGAAAAGCAACCTTTTGGGACAATGAAATAAAAACTGCTTTCAAGAGAAGATTCCATGAAATCAAATTGTCCTAGACATGGAAAATTCATTGCATTTGCATGTATGCATGGCCTCAAAACTTGTCTGCTTCTTCACATGTTTTGTCATCATATATTATAATACTGATAACAGAGTATAGCTACATTGCATCTACATATATGTTTGGTCAATCAAACACACTATGTGTTTCCACCACCTCTCAGAAACTTATACGATGCTATGTACATGGCCGGGCCAAGTGAAATATTGTCCTATACCTTCTAAAATTTTTAAAGAGAATAATATATACATAGTTAAAATTTTACTAAATCGTCTACAGTCTCTAAAGTATGTAACTTCATTTTGACCTGGGTATGTAACTTCATTTTGACCCTCACTACACATACGTAAAGATGCAGAACAAGGAACAGAGACAAGAGATTGCTATTGTCAAGATATAGATGTGAGGAAGTTGTAAATGAACACTAAATCAAAACCTGTTTCTCAAGCTCCCTAGCCCTGGCTTCTGCTGCCTCACGTTTTTCTTCCGCACAGTGAAGCTGAAATACAGAACAATTGTTAACGAATGAAAAAGGATAATAGCTTAAGTAGTTGTGTAAGACAAAAACATCGAACCTTCTCCAACACATTCTCATTCTCCTCTTGTAGCATATCCAGCTGCAATTTAATACATATAGTCAACCTCAAGTCAAAATCTCCTGACATATTATTTTTATTAACTCCAAGCCAGAGTTTAAAATGGGAGAGAGAACTTACTTCATCACGAAGAGCTGAAGCTTCCCGCTGATACCCCTTATCTCTCGAATTCACTATTGGCACTTCACCATAGCGTCTGAAAACGTTGCTTAAACTTATAAAAATTATGCACAACATCATAGTATACTAATGAAAAAAACTTGTTTTGAAAAATCCGCACTATGCAAAGTGAGTATATATCTTTTCTTCACCTTGTATCTCGTTGAGGTCTCAACGAAGCCTTATGTGGCATCCAAAGCGGAGATGAACTCGGAGCTATTGATTTACCAAACGTTGATGGCCTTCCCGTCGACGAAGAACGCACTGAACTGTTTTTCTCCTTGACGTTTCTGCTTATCTACAAAAAAAAAAAAAAAAAAAAAAACA
>CAKOAT010390710.1:147451-256167 GCA_932364175.1 Eruca vesicaria subsp. sativa
GATCATCATCATCATCGTCGTCATCATCATAGTCATCATTTTCTTTGTGCTGTAAGGCCATGACTTTGGCCAACCGTTGAGCAGCCGCCTTGGTGGCTACGTTTTGGTTCCGGTGAGCGGGAGACGCCGGAGTTGATCTGAATTCAATGTTGTTAGATGATCGGCTCCCTGGTTTTCTGAGATCCATCACTTATTATTACCAAACTGTTAAGCAAAGGAGATTTTGGACAAGCAGTTTTGTTTTTAAAAAGATGTGAGGGAGGGTGTTTGAAAACGGTGGCGTTTTAGTGTGGAGAAAGAAAGAAGAACACATGCGTCGAGCGCGGTTTTTGCGAGGTTTAGCGGAGGAAAATATGGGACCCAATAGTCAACTGCTTTATGGATTTAATTCTTTAATTATTATAGTAGATTTTATAGGATTTAAATTCAATGACAAGTCAATGTAATAATACTCTAAATCGTTGACAAATAAAAGTATATGATAATATTAAGTCCATAGTTGGCAAACAAAATCTATTTCTTTTGAAAAGGTATTTTGTCTTTTTACGCAAATTTTGCAACTACATATATTCTAATGTACATTAATTTTTAAGTATAAATGATGTTAAGGATTAATTACACTTAATGACATGATATTATTGGCAAAAATAAATAAATAAATATGTCATAAAATAGTCATACATATGGCATTGCTTAGCAACTTATCAAACAATCGAGAGTCACACAAACTGGAACTAACAACCAATTTAACAATTAACTAGATTTTGACCCGCGTAACCGCGCAGATGTTTATTTTCGTTTATAGTTAATTATATAAACATTTTGTTTTCACTTGTAAATTGGTATATATTATATTAATCACATATTTACGATATGTATAGTAAATGTTTTTCATATTTACATATAATTTTTTATATTCATAATATTTCAAACATAATAATATTATATATTAAAACATTTAGTTTATATTAAGTGTTTTAATCAAAGATTGTTTCAAATGTTCTATATTATACATGTTTTTTAAACATGTGTTTGTTTCTTCTTCTATATTTTATTGTTTGTTAGATTAGTACTTTATATTGAGATAAAATAATATAAATAGAACTTGATTAAATATTATTATACTTCAAATTGCAAAGATAATATAAACTTCGAATAAATTTTTGCTAAAAACTAAACTTATAGCTTCATAAATTAATATTATAAAGAATTTTATTAAAAGATAATTTTTTAAACAATTTCTTTTTTTTAAACAATATAATTTTAAAAATTTACATCGAAATTGTTTTTCTAATCTATATAGCGTATACATTTTGTTAGGGTATATAAAAATTTCATATTACTAATCTGTGATTTTTGTTAATATATTGTGGATGCATTTAACTATTATTGACATATTTTCTTATATATAATAAAAGACTAGATTTTGACCCGCGCTTGAAAGCGCAGAAATTTTTTATAACTAAAATTTATATAATTGGGTTATGTCTTAATTTAAATAATGTTTTGGTATAAAATCAGTTTACCAAAATTTGTGGTGACGATTTTTTCATTAGTTTTTAGTTTCAGTTTTGATTTTTAGATTTTCAACTTTTGTTTGGGTTTTTAATTTTTAGATCCGCTGAGTTAGTTTGAACTGATATTACCAACAAACAAATCTCAAATAATCGAACATCTAATTTAAAACTGAAAAGATGACAATTTTTTTTTAAAAAAAAATTGCAATAGTTTATTTTGTAAATAAACAAAAGCAAAAACTATAACAATATGTTATCCAGAACAATGCATTTTCAGCTTTTGGTTTTAGGTTTTAGTTTTTAGAATTGGTTTTGCTTTACATTTTTTTTTAAATCAGTAAATTATTTAAGAAAAATAAAACAATAAATTATTTAAAAATTACCATTGAAATTTATAAAAAAAAGTGATTGTTATTTAAAATAAAAATACAATAACATGTTTTAAAGTACATGATATAAATAAATGATTAATAATAGACAATTTTGTTTGTTAAAAATATTAAATACATTTGGGCCTGAAAATAATAATTGATTTTTTGATCCATTAAGATATAAATTTTATACAATGTTTTTTGGAGTTTTTCCTTAATAGTAAGCCTAAAAATCAAACCATATAATTTGTACTAAAAACAAAAGTAAGCCCAAAACTATATCTCATAAATAACCATCGGTTTAGTAATGCGGTTCATTTAACTATATGGTTTGTTGTAACACTCTAGAATGAGTCCAAATTTAAATGACAATTTGTATTAGTAGATAAAAAGAAAGACTTTATTTTAATAGAGTAGATTTCCATTGGTTTCATATAATTATTAAATTTCTATTTTTTTTTAAGGAATTGTTAAGATGCTAAATGGTATATTATGATTTCCACATTAATATAATTAGTAGATTTCCAAATTCCATATTTTAATTTAATATAATTAGTAGATTTCCATATTCCATATTTTGATAATATATATTCTTTTAGAACATTCCATATTTGTAGAAGAAAATATGTGTTTTTGGTATACACATAGATATTTGCCGTATTTTGAAGATACTTTACATTAAGGTCGCCATGTTATATTAATTGTATTGGTTTAATTTAAGTAATGCGGTTCAATCAATTATATGACTTATATTATTTGTAACACTCTAGAAAGAGTCCAAATTTAAATGACAACTTGATCAGTAGATAAAAATAATGTCTCTATTTTAATAGATAAGACTAGATTTTGACCCGCGCTTGAAAGCGCGGAAATTTTTTATAACAAATTTATATAATTGGGTTATGTCTTAATTTAAAGAATGTTTTGGTATAAAATCAGTTTATCAAAATTTGTGGTGACGATTTTTTCATTAGTTTTTAGTTTCAATTTTTATTTTTAGATTTTGGTTTTTAGTTTTTAAGTTTCTATTTTTGACTTTCAGCTTTTGTTTGGGTTTTTAATTTTTAGATCTGCTGAGTTAGTTTGAACTGATATTACCAACAAACATATTTTAAATAATCGAACAACTAATTTAAAACTGAAAAGATGAAAAAAATTTAAAAAAAAAATTGCAATAGTTTATTTTGTAAATAAACAAAAGCAAAAATTATAACAATATGTTATCCAGAACAATGCGTTTTCAGCTTTTGGTTTTGGGTTGTAGTTTTTAGAATTGGTTTTTGGTTTTGCTTTACATTTATTTTTTTAAATCAGTAAATTATTTAAGAAAAATAAAAAATAAATTATTTAAAAGTTACCATTGAAATTTATCAAAAAATTGATTGTTATTTAAAATAAAAAATACAATAACATGTTTTAAAGTACATGATTTAAGTAAATTATTAATAATAGACAATTTTGTTTTGTTAAAAATATTAAATACATTTGGGCCTGAAAATAATAATTGATTTTTTTGATCCATTAAGATAGAAATTTTATTCAATGTTTTTTGGAGTTTTTCGTTAATAGTAAGCCTAAAAATCAAACCATATATGTTTTCCTAAAAACAAAGTAAGCCCAAGACTATATCCCATAAATAACCATCGGTTTAATTTAAGTAATGCGGTTCAATTATCTATATAGCTTGTTGTAACACTCTAAAAAGAGTCCAAATTTAAATGACAATTTGTATTAATAGATAAAAAGAAAGACTTTATTTTAATAGAGTAAATTTCCATTGGTTTCATATAATTATTAAATTTCCATTTTTTTAAGGAATTGTTAAGATGCTAAATGGTATATTACGATTTCCATATTAATATAATTAGTAGATTTCCATATTCAATATTTTGATGATATATATTCTTTTAGAACATTCCATATTTGTAGGAGAAAATATGTGTTTTCGGTATACACATAGATACCTGCCGTATTTTGAAGGGTATTTTACATTAAGGTCGTCTCTTTACATTAATTGTGTTAGTTTAATTTAAGTAATACGGTTCAATCAATTATATGACTTATATTATTTTTAACATTCTAGAAAGGGTCCAAATTTAAATGACAACTTGTATCAGTAGATAAAAAGAATGACTCTATTTTAATAGAGTAAACTAGATTTTGACCCGCGCAACCGCGCGGGTGTTTGTTTTCGTTTATAGTTATCCATATAAAAATTTTGTTTTCACTTGTAAATTGGTATATATTATATTAATCACATATTTACGATATGTATAGTAAATGTTTTTCAAACATAATAATATTATATAATAAGTGTTTTAATCAAATAGATTGTTTCTAATTTTCTATATTATGCATGTTTTCAGACATGTGTTTGTTTCTTCTTCTATATTTTATTGTTTGTTAGATTAGTATTTCATTTTAAGATAAAATAGTATAAATAAAGCTTGATTAAATATTAGTATACTTTACTTTGCAAAGATAATATAAACTTCGAAGAATTTTTTGCTAAAAACTAAACTTATAGCTTCATAAATTAATATTATAAAGAATTTTATTAAAAAGGCAGTTTTTAAACAATTTTTGTTTTTTTTTAAAAAAAGATAATTTTAAAAATTTACATCGAAATAAATTTATCAAATATATATATACAGTGAAACCTCTATAAATTAATAATGTTGGGACTACATCAAAATTTTATTTTTTACTAATTTAGAGAGATATTAATTTATCGATATACTAACTGAACCCAAAATTCAATTTGAGACTATAAAATTATATTATTTTATAGAGATATTTAGTGTATATTAATTTAAGTATTAATTTATAGAGGTTCTACTGTATATGGTGTAAATTTTTTTAGGGTATATAAATATTCAATATTACTAATCTGTGATTTTTGTTAATATATTGTGGATGCATTTAACTATTATTGACATATTTCCTTATAAATAATAGAAGATTCCTAAACTTATATATATTGACATATTTTGTGTGACTAAGTTGGAAGGTGTGGACTAATTTACCAAAACCAAATTGTTAAGCGTATCTTTGTTATTATAGATATGATTTTTCATAAGATATAATAATGATAAGATTATTAGAGAATTAATGTAACATAACTTTCTAGTAATAGTCCATTTTTTTTAAAAATCACACATGAAGTCAAGTCATGACTTCTGTTTTAATATATAAGATTCCTAAACTTATATCTGTTGACATATTTTGCGTGACTAAGTTGGAAGGTGTGGAATAATTTACCAAAACTAAATTGTTAGGCGTATCTTTGTTATTATAGATATGATTTTTCATAAGATATAATAATGATAAAATTATTAGAGACTTAGGCTATAAATGGTGACCAAAGGAATGAGGAGGAACAATGCATTCCTTAATGTTCCTAAAATAATTTACCATTCATAAGGAATAGTTTTTCCTTTCTGTTCCTCCTCATTCCTTTTATTGTAGAGATTTATTAAGCACATTTGTTCCTTATTAAATTTGATAAGGAATAGTTGTTCCTCTTCATTCCCATAATTTTATTCCCATCTATTCTATTCCTATTTGTTCCTGATATTCCCGTGATGGTTACCAGTTAGAGCCTTAATATAAGATAACTTTCTAGTAATAGTCCATTTTTAAAAAAAAATCACTCATGAAGTCAAATCATTACTTCTCTTTTAATATATAAGATAGGGTTATATTTGTCATTTGACCATTTAAACTCCAACGAAACTAACGAACTTCGGGCGCGCCAAAAAAAAAGAAGATTTTATAAGAAACAAAAGTTTCTTTGCAAGCTTTAAGGACTCAGACAGATTTGTTTAAATATCTTGAGATAGGTTCAACGGAAACACAGTATCGAAGACGACCCTCGCAAACACATGTCGGATCTCCGTAACATCCCCTGAATACAACGCAGCATACTCAATCTTGCTTCCTTGCTTCGCCTCGAATCCCATTAGCCTCTCTTCTTTCACACACTCAAAGATCCTCCCTGCTCTAAGGTACAACTGCAACGGAATAAACACCTGAAAAAAACAACATCAAACACATCCTTAAGACATCAACTTCACCATCTTTGTGTTTAAAGATTTTTTTTTTATTGTTACCATATCTGAAAACGGTGCTTGAGGGTAAGCTGCCATAGCTTTAGAAATGTAATAACCATCAGTCATCTGGTTTAAGGAGTCTTTGACTGATGCGTCAAGATCCATGACCTCGTCTAATAGTGTTTGAAGGTTGATATTTTCCTCCTTGGGCTCTTGTACTAGCTCGGAGAAGCTGCTGTCGTGTGGCCTAGTGATCTTCTTTGTGATTTTTACAGCTTCTAGAATATCTCCACCGTTGTGGACTGCAAGGCTAAACGTAGCTACCACTAAAGGACTTCGAGGTTGATCAGAGAGTGCTTTGTGGAACGCCAAGATTGCTATCCTGTTAAATCACCAGATTTTATAATAAACCATAACAACTTATCCAAAATTAAGATAAGATATGGATTCAGATAATATGGATGTAGCTTACCATAAACTGCTGTGACAAGGTTTATCAGGCGCTAACAACTTATCCAAATTAGCAAAGAGAGACTGCGTGATAAAATGTTCATTTTTTTCAGTTTCTTGAGAATAAGTTCTAAGCGACAAACACATCAAAATCTATCTAAGAAAGAGCTTTCTTACTGACCAGAAGCATGTTAGTCCTTTTGTCACGTCTCTTGAAACCACTCCGCGCAAGATATGCTGCCTATGAAATCAAAGTAAGATATATAAACATTAACAATAATGCAAAACAAAGAGACATAAGTGAAACCCTGATTGAAACTTACCTGAATTGGTAGTATGAATTCTAATATCCCAAATTTCCACAGAAATCTCAAAGATGCTTCTGCTGATCCATAAGCTAACATGTAATTCATTTCCATCAAGATCCTTCCCTGAATATTTGATGCAGAACAGTTCATGGACACGAAAGCATATACATCTTTAGAGGATAGATGCAGCAGTAATGTAAGCTAAAGCTTACCTTGTCAAGTCTCTGTACTAGGAAGGAAAGATGCTTAATAAAATGAGCTGTTTCCTTGGAAATTCTGAAACCTAAACGTGCAGCAACTCTTATCGCACGAAGAATCCGAGCTGCAAACATCACGAATGACAATAAGTTACTCACTAGCCCACACGCTTACATAGAATAAACATTTGTTTATTTTAAAAAAACTCACCACAGTCCTGTTGAAAAGATGTGCCAGCGTGAATCACTGTTCGAACCTGTGATTGTAGAAACCACATTGAGAATAAATGTTCATCCAAAATGGTTTGATTTAAAAATAATTCTTGAAAGAAAAAAAATAAAGTAGGATACATTCACACTTTAGCTTTTCTAATATCTTCAATTCCTCCAAGATAGTCATACACGACTTTGGCATATGGATCAAACATCAACCTGAACACACAAAGAGACGTGAGTAAAAATAAGACGTAGAAAACTTATCAAAATCACTTAAGTATAAACAAGAATACCCATTAATAGTGAAATCACGCTGCAAACAGTTGTTCAAACGAACACAATCCTCGTCACCATCTGAGCCATTGGATTCTCTGAGCTCACTACTTCTCATGTTTCTAGAAGAGTTCTGTGCGGAGGTACTAAAACTCGAAACCTACTCAAACAAAAGAAAGACAGAAAAAAGAGAGTTGGTAGAGGTTTTGGTTTTGCAATGCCTATATTGTACTGACAAGTTAAAAACAGAAAACAAACCTCAACTATATCATCACCAACGTGTACATGACATATAGGAAACCTTCTTCCAACAATTTCACATCTTGAGAAAGTCCGAACCACCTACACAAAATCGATGCCCAAAAAGAAAAAAAATGAAACCAGATTTGAGTTGATGTAGACAGTGGCAACAAAAAAAAAAAAAAAAAAGACCAAACCTCTCTAAGTTCAGCAGAAGTGAGTATATCAAAGTCTCTTGGTGTCCGCTTCAAAATAAGATCCCTTACACATCCTCCCACAAGGTATACATCATATCCTACAGAACAACAACAACAAAAAAACAAGAGAAAACCCAATTACAAGAATTATTAGTTGAATGAAATTTTGAAACTTGGAGAAATCTAAAGACAAAAGTTAGTTAAAGACATAAAAATCATCAACCTTTGCTCTTAAGGCCATTAAGCACTTGTCTTGTGGGCTTAGCAACCATTGAACTGGTTATACCAAGGTCTTTCGAATTCAACTGCTTCCACTCACGATCCCCTTCATTGGCCAATTCAATCAACACAATATCATTGTGTTGAGTTATCAAAGATTCAGACTTTACTTCACATAACACAGTAGCAATAGTTCAAGAACTCATGAAGGCAACTTACTTGTTCCATCACCGACCTTGGAGAAACCATCTGGCTCATCCACAATCTCATTTGCAGCAGCAGCAGTGTTGAATCGAATAGATAATTGTAGTATTTGTCCATATAAAGGAGTCACCTTTCGTAAGCAGTGAAGCTGGAGGGTACGATTACGAATAGGGAAATACGATCTGCAAGCGAAACCCACACTAGAAATCGCCATTTGAAGTTGAAAAGATTCAACATTTCATCTTTTGAGGTTTTAAGCTTTGAGCAGAGAGACTTGCAGAGAAGCTAGGGTTCTTGCTTTCCGAGGATGAGGCGGGGAGAGGTTTTAGGGAGAAATCACACGCCACGCGCCCAATCGCCATTTGATAGTCTTGCCGCTTTCACGTTGCTCCTTAGAACATCTTGCCGTTTGTAATAACTCGGTGTCTTATGGAAAACCTTTTGTCGTCCCGATATTTTGAAAGGCAACTACACGCTGTCCAATTAATCTACATTTATAAGAGTATGTACAACGCAGGTACGTGAGAGATACTTAGCGTACAATCCTAGGTAAATGGGAATTTAATAATAATTTTTGTTTTTCTGTAGCTAAGAAAGAGTCCTTAGGGAAGGGGTTTAAGGATTAGTCCTTAATGAGCTGGCACATGTGTATACCGCTTTTTTTCTAAAAAAAATTTCATTTTCGTCTCAAATTAAAAAAAAAAAGCTCCGACGATTCTAGAGGGGATTTCTGTATACAGAGCATCACGGTAAATCTTTCTTTCCGTTGTTGATTTATGGATGTAATTGATTAGGGTTTCAATTTGGGGGTCTTGCATGATGTTTCCTCTTGATTTAGGATTCAATTTTGTTGTTTTGGAATCGATTTGGGGATGTTTTCGGTTGGGGGTTTTCATGGAAATGACTAGTGAGGAGGACGAGAGATTCGAGATCCTTTCGCTCCACACAGCCATCGAAGCTTTTCCAGGAGAGATATTCCGTCGTGGTAGAGGTGGAGCTGAAATTTTCCCTACGTGATTGTCTCGAGAAGCAACAGCCATCTGATGGCTAAAACCACCACGACCAGTTGTGACTGGAGAATATGACATCTATTGAAGTCTCCCCTGTGAGCGAGGTTTGGGGGTTGAAGCTTTTACTTGGGGCGAGGTCTCCCCTGTGAGCGAGGTCTCCACACAGCCATCTTGTTCTCTCAGTCAAGGAGTTCGATACCAGGTTAGGAGATTGTGCTGTTATATGGTTTTATGGAAGTCATTGTTTTTATACAAGCTTTGTTTTCATTGCAGTTATGTATGGTATCTCTACATAAGCGGGGTGGCAGTTCAGGTGAGCTCACTTAGACCTCCTTTCTAAAGTTTCAAATCCTAAAAGAATATCAGCCTTATAAATATTTTTGTGTGCTATGTCTAAATCACACTCAGATACAATTTTTTTTTCCATCTTATAACAACTTAAGATGGTGAGTTTTGGTCAACAGAATCTGGAACCTTTCCACGTGCCTTCCTTGATCTTTGACATTAGTAACAGCTTCTTTCTTCCTCCAATCAACAGAATCTGGAACCTTTCCACGTACCTTCTCCATAAGCTTAAACAATTGTTAAATCTCACCCAAGTCTTTTATTCTAATTTGTTTCTTTTTTTTTTTGGCCACAGGGATCTTCTTCTCATGGATTAATCCCTTGATGACATTGGGATCTAAAAGGCCTCTCACAGAGACGGATGTGTGAGTGACATGGTTCTTGATATTATATGTATCCTTTTCATGCTTTGTTTTCATATTCTCACCTTTTCATGCTCTTATTGATGGATATGTTCATAGTTTAACTGTAGTTTTGTCTTTTGGTGTGTTATAAAGCTGACACGCCGGAGAAATATGTGAATTGGCCAGATGGGGCTACCTCAAGAGACAGCCTGAAAGCAGTACTGAAGCTTCCCAGGCTTCAGGTTCGTCAAGTGTTTGATTTTACGAAGTGTTAAAAACGTGTAAGGTCATCTCTTTGTTATTGACAATGTTTTATGTTTGTGGTTGTTGCAGAATTTGATAATGCAACATGTGGACCATTCGGTGGGAGAGTTGATAAATATGGTGCAAGGTAATATGCATTTCAATGGTCATCAAAGACTTCAAAGCTACCTCTCTAACAGAAACATGGAAAGAGATGAAAGAGGCTGATCCTTTCCACAAACAAGAACTTGAAGCAGTTGTTGAAGCACAGACAGAGAGACAAGAAAGAAGGGTAAAGCTCTGGACTCTGATCTTTACAATATGTGCAGAAAATTTACATGTTTTTGTGCTTATTTTTTTTGGAAAATTAGTTTTCTGAATTCTTCATTACATTTTATCATTCAATAAATCAAAATTTTAAATTTACATGTTTTACAATTTTATTATTTTTTAATACTTAAGAATTTTATAATGGATAACACCATTGGAGCTAAATTTGTCATTAGAGGTCCTTAACTATTCTAAAAAAAAAATATTAATCTAATTCTAAGGACTCCAATGGTGGGTAACACCATTGGAGGTGCTCTAAGATCAAGAACTCCCATACAGAGATTTTCCCAAAAAATGAAAGTCCATACAAGCATCTATACTACTCCCACTGCTTCAAAATGTTCAAAATATTAAGCTGAGGGAGTATGGATACGAACTGTTAGAGGAGCCTAAACTAGGTGTTGACGAAAACTATATTCATCGACAGAATTATCTGACATATGTTAAGTCACTACTTCCTGATCAAGAGAAACTTAGAGGAGGTGTTAAAATTGAACCAAGCAGCAGGTGCAAGAGTATGAGGAGGTAGAGGTATCACCAGCTAAATTCTTCCATCAGATGTCCTTCTTCTTCCTTTTGTTGCTCTTTCTCTTCTCTTTCTTTGCTTTTTATGTTCTTGTTTGAAACAGTAGCTTCCTCTCAAACAAAAACATAAAAACCAAAAGTAGTAAGAAAAAAGAGAAGAGAAAGATCAACATGAGGAAGAAGGACATCTGATGGAAGAATGATACTTCTATCTCCTCATCCTCTCAAACAAGAACATAAAAAGTAAAAGTAATAAGAAGAAAGAAAAGAGAAAGAACAATAGGAGGAGGAAGAAGAAGGACATCTGATGGAAGAATTTAGCTGGGGATATCTCTACCTCCTCATCCTCTCAAACTAGAACATAAAAAGCAAAAGTAGTAAGAAGAAAGAGAAGAGAAAAAACAGCATGAAGAAGAAGAAGAACATCTGATGGAAGAATTTAGCTGGTGATACCTCTACCTCCTCATGCTCTTACACCTGCTGTTTAGGCTCAGTTATAACACCTCCTCTAAGCCTCTCTTGATCAGGAAGTAGAGACTTAACATATCTCATATAATTATGTCGCTGAGTATAGCTGTCGTCGGCACCTAGCTCATGCTCCTCTAACGACTTGTTTCAAAATGATCTATCTTTTATATTTTCAATATTCATTAAATTGCCCGAAGCTGTCTGATTAACCTACAGTTAGAAGATCAAGAGAACCCATACAATCTAAAGATTTGCCCAAAAAATGAAAGCCCATACAAGCATCTAAAAATTTATGAAATTTTGATTACCAATACATTATTTTTTATAACTAATTATTCCCTATAACTTTTAATCAATGGAATATTAATAAACATTTTGAAAATTACAAACCACCATTAACTGATGTATTGAAAATATAAAAGATAGATCATTTTGAAGCAAATTCCATAATATGTAACATTTTGAAACAGAGGCAATACTAAATTTTAATTTACAATGTCATATCATTGACATTTAATTTAATATTAGCTATTTAAACTAAAAATTATATCTTATATAATAAAGTAGAATTTTTTCTCTCCATAGAGGTAAAATATGACACTTGTCATTCTATCGTTTGTATTGATTTTATTAACACTATACATTAAATTATTCGTAATTTTTATTATAAATCATGTCGTTAACAAAAATCAGTTATAATTTTTATAATCGCAAACAAATTTTCATACAAAGTTATTACTAAATAACAATATTAATAAATATAATTATACTCATATATTTATATTTTAAATATTTAAAAATTATATAAGATAGATAAATTCAATAATAAATATCATATCAACTTCATATATATATATATATATATCCTTAATTAAATATCTAATATTAATAATTTTGATATTTAAGTATATAAAAAACTTTTTTAATAACTATAAAATGTTATTAATAATATTTTAAGATTTACGTGTGTGAAGAAATTGAAAACTAAACAAATTTACAGCTTAAATTAAAAAAAAAAGATACAGCATATTTTCAAATATAAACATAAATAATAACTTTGATTGTTAATTATAAAATGTTAGCATAAACAAATTTATTAACTATAAAATGTTATTAATAATCTTTTAAGATTTACATGTGTGAAGAAATTGAAAAGTACACAAACTTACATCATAAACTAAAAATAAAGCATATTTTAAAAATAAAATATAATTAATATATTTGCTTATACTAATATATTTATAATATATATATATATATAACATTAATATAAATTAGAAATTCCCGACAATATTCTGTTTGACTTTCTTAAACCCAAATCACCACGGTAATACAAAACCAAAAACAAACGTAAATAACAATATGTTCAAATTTCAAATTTAACTATTACGAATAAATTTTACTCAGTTTTGTAGTAAATGTTTAATGCATCAACTACAATCCAGCTACACTAGCCTATAACATTACCACTAAATTATCATTCCCAAGAAATCATTTCATTAACTTATACATAACTCACCGGAAATTTTTTGTGTCATTTACACGGATATAAAAGATCAGCGACATCCACTATAATCCAACAACCTCTTCAAAAATCTATCTTTCAAAATAAATGTAAATAATTTATTCTTTAAAATAAAATGCCTCTTTACAGAAATCCTAAGAGATATCATCTCCCGGGTTAACTAATCCATAACTTCATGCGATCATCACAATCCTTGACAAAGTGGCTCAAAAGACAAAACAATAATGTTTACAAGACTATGACATTTTAAATCACACCGTTTACGTTATTTGTCACTAAATAATATATTATCGGTTGAACTTTCACATATTATATCCATCAAAATATTTGTTCAGCAAAAATTATATTTATTATATGTATAAAACAGCCACACTTAATTAAACAACTAAATCTCGACTGCGCAACCGCGCAGATGTTTGTTTTCATTTATTTTTATAGAAACATTTTGTTTTCAATTTTTTTAAACAATTTGTTTTCACTTCTAAATTGATATATATATATATATGAGATATGTATATCAATTTTTAAAAGATAATAATTTTATCATATATTAGTTTTTCATCGAATAGATTGTTTCAAACCTTCACATGTATTTGTATCTTCTTCTTACTACTTTTGCTTTTTATGTTCTTGTTTGAGAAGAAAGAGAAGAGAAAGCTACTGCTTCAAACAAGAACATAAAAAGCAAAAGTAGTAAGAAGAAAGAGAAGAGAAAGAACAACAGGAGGAAGAAGGACATCTAATGGAAGAATTTAGCTGGCGATACCTCTACCTCCTCATGCTCTTGCAACTGCTGCTTGGACTCAATCATAACATCTCCTCTAAGCCTATCTTGGTCAGGAAGTAGAAACTTAACATATGTCAGATCATTATGTCGCTGGGAATAGCTGTCGTTGGCACCTAGCTCAGGTTCCTCCAACGGTTTGTTTCAAAATAATCTATCTTTTATATTTTCAATACTCATTAAATTGTCCCAAGCTGTCTGATTAACCTACATTTAGAAGATCAAGAAACCCATACAATCTAGAGATTTGCCCAAAAAATGAAAGCCCATACAAGCATCAAAAAATTTATGAAATTTTGATTATCAATACATTATGTTTTATAACTAATTATTCCCTATAACTTTTAACCAATGGAATATTAATAAACATTTTCAAAATTACAAATCGCCATTAACTGATGTATTGAAAATATAAAAGATAGATAATTTTGAAACAAATAAAAAATGCTATAATATGTAACATTTTGAAACATAGGCAATATTAAATTTTAATTTACAATGTCATATCATTGACATTTAATTTAATATTAATTATTTAAACTAAAAATTATATCTTATATAATAAAGTAGAATTTTTTCTCTCCATAGAGATAAAATATGACACTTGTCATTCTATCGTTTGTATTGATTTTATTAACACTATACATTAAATTATTCATAATTTTTATTATAAATCATGTCGTTAAGAAAAATCAGTTATAATTTTTATAATCGCAAAAAAAATTCATACACAGTTATTACTAAATAACAAAATTAATAAATATAATTATACTGATATATTTATATTTAAAATATTTAAAAATTATAGAAGATAGATAAACTCAATAATAAATATCATATCATCTTCATATATATATATATATATATATATATATATATATATATATATCCTCATTTAAATATCTAATATTAATAATTTTGATAATTAAGTATATAAAAATTCTTTTTAAATAACTATAAAATGTTATTGATAATCTTTTAAGATTTACATGTGTGAAGAAATTGAAAACTACACAAACATACATCATAAACTAAAAAAAAAGATACAGCATATTTTCAAAAATAAAACATAAATAATATTTTGATTGTTAATTATAAAATGTTAGCATAATCAAATTTATTAACTATAAAATGTTATTAATAATCTTTTAAGATTTACATGTGTGAAGAAATTGAAAACTACACAAACTTACATCATAAACTAAAAAATAAAGCATATTTTTTAAAAAAAAATATAATTACTAAATTTGCTTATGACATATTTATAATATATGTATATATATAAAACTATTAATATAAATTAAAAATCCCCGACAATATTCTGTTTGACTTTCTTAAACCCAAATCACCACGGTAATACAAAACCAAAAACAAAGGTAAATAACAATATTTTCAAATTTCAAATTTAACTATTATGAATAAATTTTACTCAGTTTTGAAGTAAATGTTTAATGCATCAACTACAATCCACCTACGTTAGCATATAAAATTACCACTAAATTATCATTCCTAAGAAATCATTTCATTAAATTATACATAACTCACCGGAAATGTTTTGTGTTATTTACACGGATATAAAAGATTAGCGACTTCCACTATAATCCAACAACCTCTTCAAAAATCTATCTTTCAAAATAAATGTAAATGATTTATTCTTTAAAATAAAATACCTCTTTAAAGAAATCCTAAGAGATATCATCTTTCGGGTTAACTAATCCATAACTTCATGCGATCATCACAATCCTTGACAGAGTGGCTCAAAAGACAAAACAATAATGTTTACAAGACTATGACATTTTTTTTTTGGCAGCTCCTATCTTCGAAGATCAAGTGGTATACGAGTCTAAGACGTTCCGAAGAGGCGCTCTGTCCGTCTGGGTCTGATCTATATGGGTGAAAAGAGTACCACTATTTCTTGCTTCTTTAGCGAGAGAATCCGCATGCGCATTGCTAGTCTTGGGTATGCGAGTGATGCTGAAATCCAAGAAACCGGATCTAAGAAGCTGGAAAGATACTAGCTCGGAGGCAAAGGCCGGCCAGTCAGTAAGGCAATGTAACATATCCACCAAGTCGGAGCAATCTGTCTCCATGTGGACCGCATTACAATGGAGATTCCTAAGGCAAGACATAGCCCAAATGAGTCCTTCCATCTCGGCATGGAGGGCTGATAGGCTCTTCCGGCATCCTTGTAGTCCAAATCTTTCGACTCCCATTTGATCCTTATAGAACCACCCTAATCCACTGACTGTACCACTATCGATCCATGATGCATCAATTTGACAGGTCGGGTGTTGGGGGTCCACAGGGAGAGTCGAAATAATCCTCGGGTAGATAGGGATACCTCATCCTCTTCATCGCCAGGTATATTTACTTTCCTCCAGCACTCAGCTTCAATTGTAGCTAGCTGAAGGGTGTCCATCGGTGATATCTCCTTCCATTGAATAATTTGTCATTGCGAGCCTTCCAAAGGTACCATAGGATCCATGGGAAGATCTCGATAAGTGGTTCCATATAGGCCACGTTTTCTGGCTTCCAAAAGAGGAAGCTCATGTTTTGATAAACAGATGTACTCGGGAAGTAATCCGGAGGGGACGGATAGTCCGATAAAGCCCACACCTGAAGGGCAGGGGGCATTCAAAAAGAAGATGGTTAATGGTTTCTTCAGGGTCACCACATATAGGACAGCTCGTATCAGTACCCAAGTGTATGTAGGCGAGTCACTTAGTTGTCGCAATACACCCTGTCAAAGCTTACCACATAAAGTGTCTTATCTTCCCAGGGGCATGGATCTTCCACACATGGCTTTGTAAACCAGTGATACTTGGTTGTACAATGTGAGCGTCTGTGTCGCTCACTTTAGTCGATTGTAACCGGTTATATCCTGATTTCACCGAATAAACACCCGATTTTGTATAGTTCCATGCATACCCATCCATAGACCATGTATTACTTGGGCGTAGATTGAGGATTAGCGGGATATCCTCAGGATGAAAATACTCCAGTAAGAGATTAGTATCCCAATCCCTTGTATCTCGCCTAACAAAGGAGTGAACAAGGAGCTTTGGGTGTCTATAAGTAACACGATCTGATGGTCTCGGTGGACGTGCATGAGTGTCTGGGACCCAAGGCTCGGTCCAAACACATGTATTAAGGCCTGCTCCTATAGTCTTTCGTATTCATTCTTTTAGTAACGGTTTTTCTGCCATAATACTACGCCAGCCATAGGAAGGCGAGTAAACCTTACAGTCTTCCAAAGGACATGATCGATTATAGTATCTTCCTCTCAAAACTCGGGCAAGTAGAGAGTTTGGGAACTGAATCATTCTCCAAAGTTGTATTGCTAATAAGGCAATACTAAAATCATGTAAGTTTAAGAAACCAAGTTCACCCTGGTCATGTGGAACACAAATCTTGTCCCAAGCGTTCCAATGTAATCCACGGTTATTTTGGCTCGAGCTCCACCAAAAGTTTGAGGTAGCACTATTCAATTTCTCCACAATGCCTTGTGGAAGCAAGTAACACGACCCACTAAATGTCGGAACAGCTTGCGCCACTGATTTTATCTGAACCTCTTTACCCCCTTTCGAAAGTAATCTAGCCGACCACGAGGTTACACATCCATTAAGGCGATCCTGCACATTAGAAAACACTTTCATCTTTGATCCACAAATTTGCTCTGGCAGTCCAAGGTATTTTCCCATTCCTCCTTCATTAGTAATCCCAAGGACATGTTTAATATATTGCTTAATGTTATGGGCAACCTTATTTCCAAAAATGATAGAGGACTTGGAAGCATTAAGTTGTTGTCCTGAAGATTTTCCATATGATTCCAAAATATCTAAGATTTCTTTGCACTGTCTCACTTCTGCCTTACAAAAAAAAGAGGCTATCATCCGCAGATAGGAGATGTGAGATCCTGGGGCTGGCACGGGCAACACGAAGTCCTAGGATGTGCTTCTCCTCCTCCGCTCCTTGAAGGAGGGAGATCAGAGCTTCAGTGCACAAAATAAAGAGAAAAGGGGATAGCGGATCTCCCTGCCTCAAACCTCTCGAGGGTGTGATTTTTCCCCTGGGTTCTCCTTAATGATCACTTGATATGATACCGATGTGACACAAAACATCAATAGGTCAACCAACTTTTCTGCAAAAACGACTATGACATTTTAAATCACACCGTTTACGTTATTTGTCCCTAAATACTATATTATCGTTTTAACTTTCACATATTATATCCATCAAAATATTTGTTCAGCAAAAGTTATATTTACGATATGTACAAAACAACCACACTTAATTAAACAACTAGATCTCAACCGCGCAACTGCGCAAATGTTTGTTTTCATTTATTTTATAGAAACATTTTGTTTTCAATTTTTGTAAATAATTTGTTTTCACTTCTAAATTGATATATATATATATATATGAGATATGTATATCAATTTTTAAAAGATAATAATTTTATCATATATTAGTTTTTCATCGTTTTTCATCGAATAGATTATTTCAAACCTTCGCATCTATTTGTATCTTCTTATATATATATTGTTTGAATTATTATTTCATTATTGAAGTCGTAAATATGTGTAAAGATTTGTAAAATATTGTTTTACTCTCATCTTTAAAGATATTATAATATTTTTAAAATTTAGAAAGTTTAACAAAAATAAAACTTTTAGTTTCATAGTATGGAGTAAATAATTAAACATTTAATTTTTGTTTTTTTTTTGTTTTAAAATAAACTATATAACTTCTAAATGTTTTTATTGGTTTAAGGTAGTATAGATTAATCATTGTTAGATCATGATGATTTTTTTATTTTTTAAAAATAAACTATATAACTTTTAAAGTTAACATCGACAAATATATTATAAATGATTAACTTATGATAATATACTATTACAAAACTAAATCATATCCATTTAATTTAAACATGTGTTTTATTATACTATAAATCCAAGGTTATCCAATTATATTAGCCCAATAAAAATTGTTGGTAAGCCCAAAATTATAGGTAACTAATTTTAAGGTTATTAAATAATGAATGAATAATGTAATGTGACAAATTCTACTAGATAGTCTATTTTAAATACCACACATTAAAAGAGTCACGACTTCTCTTTTAATATATTAGATTTATCACAACTAGAAAAGCTCAGATAAAATTCAAAAAGATTATTTTCATTATTTACCGCTTATCCAGTGACTTAAATCAGTAAAACTCAAGACTAACCAATTAATAACTGATATGTAATATTTAAACCTGTAAAAATAAGTATATTTTCGTTATTTTATATATTATTTGAAAGAAAATGTGAGAAATTATTTTAAAAACTGAGATCTAACTATAGTGTTGTTTGGAAATATGGATAGTACTATAAAGAAATGAGTATATTGTTTGGACATAAGATTGATTTTAGTGTTATTTAGAAATATGAATAGTAATATAAAGAAATGAACATATTGTTTGGAAACGTGAATAATAGTATAAAAAATAAATATATTGTTTGAATAAATGAATAGTATTATAAATAGAATATTAATAATTTAATGTAGGTTTAACTATAAAGTAAAAAAGTGTATTTAATTTAAAAACTTACAAAATAAATGTTAAGTTCAATTTAATGTTTCTGATTTAATAAGATAGGTTTATAAATATGATTTTATTTTAAAGCAAAGTAATTATAAACATGATTCTCAAAGAAAAATATGCGATTTGATTGGTTGTATAAAAAAAAAAGACAGTAATCCATGAGTACAAAACAGTATCTCCACAAACACGTGTCCACTATCAACACCTTTTTTTCATCACTCTATCTCTCTCCCTTTAGTCTTTCCTTCCGAGTGACGATTCCCTCTCTCTCTCTTCCACATCCAAATATCCCCAGATAAACCCTAATTAAAAAGGGGCAACAAAAATCCACTTCGTCATCTTCACCAATCATCGCATGTTACTGGAAGGATATGGTTCCGAAGTAAGAAACTAAGAAGAAGACAAACTCCCCCCTCCTTCATCTCTCTCTCTCTCACTGAGCCATGGCTGAGTTGCAGCAGCAGCAACACTTAGTCGAAGCCCACCAAATTAACAACGGTTCAGCTCTCATCCCTCCGTCGGAAGCACCGGAAACCTCCGCCGCAGTCTCCGCAAGAGTATCCGTCGGATCGAAACGCCTGAGAAGACCTAGCGTCCGTCTAGGAGACATCGGCGGCGGCGGAGGCGGCGAACAGTACCAACAAGTCCCGTACGAGCGTCCGAAATGGAGTAACAATAAGCCGAATCAGAGCGGGAAGCCTTCTTCCAGGACCCGGGCGCTAACGAATTTGAGCTCCGGGTACGCCCTGGACGAAGACCCGATCTCAATCGGGACTTGGCGTGTCAACAAATGGGTTAAATCATCCGGCGGAGATACAACGACGGCGGCGGCGACGGCGGGGGCGGGGGCGAAGCGGGTGAAGTCGAATTGGGTGAAATTGAGCGAGGAGGAGGAGGAATTGGAGGAAGGGTATCGCGATTTCAGCAGGGAGGATTCGGACGAGGAGGAGGAGGAGGAGGAGGAGGAGAATAGGGGGACGACAAGGTACGAGGTGTCGGGAGATTGGGGGAGAGGGAGAGAAGGTGTGAAGATATGGTTACAGGAGTTAGGGTTAGGGAGGTATTGGCCAATGTTTGAGATGCATGAAGTTGATGAAGAGGTGTTGCCTTTGTTGACGTTGGAGGATTTGAAGGATATGGGGATTAGTGCTGTGGGTTCGAGAAGGAAGATGTTTTGTGCTTTACAGAAGCTTGGGAGAGAGTTCTCTTGATTTTAAAGAAAAAAAAGGCAGAGTCTTTTGTTTGGTTTTTTTTTTTTTTGGTGACTGCCATGGAAATGTTTGAAGTGTTAGTAGTTTTAGTATTAGAGGAAGATGAAGGAGGGTTTGCTCGTTGTGATTGTATCTTCTTTGGTTTGGTGTCTTATGGTTTAGAGCTTGTTGACCATTAATCCTAAATACAATTATGAAAAATCTTGAACAATGCAAAGAGTTTTTGTGATATCTAACTCTTGACAAATCTCTCAAAAAATGAAAGAATCACATAGATTTAGTCTCTTGTATTGGTACGAATTACACTTTTTTAACCCTTTGTGAGTTGAATCCAAGATTTTTTTCTCCTTGAGGGGCTCTTAAAGATGCAAATAGGTTCCATAGCCAGTAGATGAGGTGTAGATAGGAAACCAAGAACCACCACTGCCACATGGTCAGAGTTAATTATCATTTAATTAACTCTTGTACCTTCTGTTCAGTATTTGAGAAAAAGAATGTGAGTTTTCAAGTTATGAGTCATGACTTAGACTATTTTGATTGTGCTTAGTGACCTTGAAAAGATCGACTATATAACATAAAGAGTACCTATGTTTGAACCGTCCTCTCCTAGAATCACTAGAATGTCATGTGCAGGTGGAGTTGGTCTGGACTGGATGTAGCGTAAAGGCGAGCTGGACATCGATGCTTCCAAATATTGGATGAGCTCCCCTTAGCAGGTGGACAAATCTCTCCTAAACTAAATTTAATAACATTTTTTAAAAAAATAACATTAACTCCCCTTAGCAGGTGGACAAATCTCTCCTAAACTAAATTTAATAACATTTTTTAAAAAAATAACATTAACTCCCCTTCCATGCTGTTTATAGATTCAACAACAACAATAATTTGATTCCAAGTTCAATGTGTCCTAGGTTATCCTCTCAAAACACGTTCCAAAGTGTGAAGCTGCTAAGAAACAAAAGCAAGAGAATATACACAATGTAAGCTAAACTAATCATTTGGAAAGAACCTCTATATCTAGGAACAAAGAAAGTGGCTCCTGAACCTCGAGCACCACCCATTAACAATGGAACTATGGTTCAAAGAATCAACCCTCTCTGTTGTATAAAGCAGCTAAAAACATATTTTGATAACAAAGCATGGGTGTTATTGGATCGGAATAATTACACAAAAGGCCCAAATGCAATATACATTGTTGAAGCAAAAGAAGAGGTCCTTCTGGGATAATAACAGAGAGGCCCAAATTCCCGTAAAATAACAAAAAGAGGTCCTACCGGGAGTCGAACCCAGGTCGCTGGATTCAAAGTCCAGAGTGCTAACCACTACACCATAGAACCAGATGTCTTGGTCTTCAAAATAATACTATTTATTACTGTTAGTTTAACTTTAACGTATTCTAAGTTCTAACCCTTCAATTCTCTTTCTTTTTTTGAACAACTCCGTTAAATTCTCTAAATACTTCAATTTTATGCATTAGTAAGTGTCTCAAAATCGATTGCATTATCAAAAAATACACATATATATGTATATATTTTAATATTTGAGATGTAAACAGACATCTTAGTTTTAAATTTTATAAAACATACTAAATATTTATTATCTAAAAAACATAAAACATAAAATTTTGGTTCACCAATGCTACCGGCCAGCTGTACTAAAGCCAAATGAAGGAACCTTTATTCAAACATTTTGCCTAATAGTGGATGGAGATAATCTTCATTTCTAACTCGTATTCTCGAATATAATTGATTTTTTCATAGAGAAGATGATAATGGGATATATAATACGCACTTTCACAATCATAATACAACTAAACAAGTTGCCAAGTGTTCTCTAGCAGATTTTGGGGAAGACACATTATTGTTCTTAGTGTGTTACAAAAAATAGAAATAAATAATTTATAGAGAAAAGTGAAAGAAAAAGAGGAAAAACACAAAAGATTGATATTATCCGGTTCTTCTTTTACATGGGAGTGGAATCATCACTCATATATTGTCCAATAAAGCCTTCAATAATTAGAGATATTATTTTACACACAAAAAAAAAACAATTTGGTACGAAAGCTTTATCTGCTTTTCATTTTATTATTTTAACGTTCTTCTTTTTAAATCTAATTAATAATTACTGCTTGGAAGGATTATTTTACATGATGCAGAATATTTCATATGAGTTTGATCTATTTTCTTCAGCTTTATATGACAGCGGTAAGAGTTATAATTTGCATCATATATCACGGTAGTATCCTAGAAATAACACATAATGAATTATTATTGATTTAGAAAGTTATATCGAACCAAAAATTAGGATTAAACAACAGTTTGCACTTTTGCAGTAATGAAAATCAAAAGTATATATTCAGATCTAATTCACGTTCACGATCCATACAATAATATATATATATATTTACAGCCCTAGACATTACATGTTTCAGATTTATATATTCAAAAGAAATAAATTCTAAACATTTTTAAAAATGCAATTTAGGTTACTTATTAAAGATGTGATATTTATATAGTGGCAATAACAAATTCGGACAATCATACCATATCGTCTTGAATCTATCTTTACATTTTTCTCTTTTAACACAGGGGCCTCTAGATAAAGCCGACGTGCTCGTTATCTTCATGCATGTTTCAATTAGTTTTTGTTTTCTTTCTCTCGTATCTTATAAATATTTAATATTTGCATGAAACATAATCCCACGTCACGACTCACGATGGACATGGTTAGCCATGAATGATTTACCAAAAAGTTTGGAATATAAAGGATTCAATTACCCAATGACGTTTTTGTATCACTCGATAGGCATTTCTTGTGCACACCTCCTTTCTCTTTTGCATTCATTGGTCAGATAAAACTTTATATTAAGAAAAGAGAAAGATATGGTTATTAAAAATCTCTTGTCGACGCAGTTGAGAAAATCTTCTAACGTTGCTGGACTTTGAAGGAAAGTTAATCTTATACGTGAATCTTACACACGTGCCGAGGCAACTGAAAAATCTTCAACGCTATGTATATTAGACTGGCTGATAAATACAAAGTTTAGGCAAGATTAAAAAAAGGTTTAGGCTAAATAAAGACACGGTAGTAGCATAGAGCTTGTTAACATGTTCCACTATTAACTTTATAGTACTGGAGAGGACAACTGATTAGAACCTAACTGCAAAATTTAGACACCAAAACATTGAACATGGTGTCGTTTTCCGATGGCACGTAAGGTAGTAAATAAAGTGAATTAATTAATTTTGTTTTTCTGTACATTTCCATTAATAGAAAACTTAGTTTGAATCATTCTCATAGCATTGACTACTTAGGATTTTTATTTAGAGAGATTTAGGAAAATACGAGAGCTAAATTAGTGGTTTGCCTATGAGTTGACATTAAGACAATTTTTTATACAATTTGTTTGGAATTGGACCAAATTGACCTTCTCCAACTCTCAGAAGCTATTGCCTATATCTGACACATTCTCTCTCCAACGATTATTCCTCTTTTACCACATCTCTTTTTCTTTAAACCACACATATTTTTCATACATCTATTTTTCACATTCATTTCTTTCTTTTACACTATTTTCACATATTTTTGGACCAAATTGAAACTTCAACAATATAAATTTTTTTACTTATAATACATAACAATGTATTGACATCTACGATTATTAACAGTTAACACATTTGTTACACGTATAGTATATGTTTTTTAACAACTAACTCAAATATTAACAGCTACAAAAATTGTTAACAGTTACTGCTTTCTGTTAACACATCTGTTAACATTTACAAAATTTGTTAACAGTTAATGTCTCTGTTAAAACATCCGATACATGTATTTGTTAACAGTTAACACTGTTGTTGACATCTACATTATTTGTTAACAGCTAACATAAGTGTTAACATCTCGGCGATTTAAAAAAAAACTTCAATGCTGATTTATTCAGAATATGGTGAAATTAAAATAATTTAGATTAATAAGAATAGTAGTAAAATAGTAATAAATTTTTCGCAACGACAAATTTTTACACAAAAAAAGAAGATATTAACATGATAAAAGAGTTTGAGAATGAGAAAGAAAGTAAAATCGAAGGAAAGAGAAAGAGGGATTGTGGGGAGAGAGAGTGTGTCAGTACAGAGAGAGTGTGTAAGCAGAGAGAGTCACATACATGTGAAAGGAATGACAATATGGTAAAAAAAATTGGATAAGTCTCATCAAAGGTATCGCCTAATATAGACTCCAAAAAGGATATAGCAAAAAATAATCTCTTGTATTTATTTAAATCACTCTATTTCTGTTAGTTTAGTATATACAAATATACAGATTTCTGATTGCTATTTGGAAACAGATGTTTGTATATCAAGGCTAAGCCCACCAGAGTATATTGTTAAGAACAAAACTTACTGGAGCAAATATCCGTTTAGGATTTGTATATTAATATGTGAATAAATAACTTTACATTTAGAAGAACCACATTTCTGTCTTCCAGATCGCAAGTTGTTCTATGTAAAATATAAGATAAATGAAGTAAATAGAAAATAAAAGAAAAAGCAAAAGAACATAGAGAGAAGATGATTGGGCATAAAAGAGTGAGAGCAACTTGGTACATTTAGAAGAACCACATTTCAGTTCGTCTTTCGCTTTGCTTTCTTGTTTGCTCACCTTTTATTTTTCTTTTCATTTTCTAATTATTTATTTTATCTGCATGATTTTCTTCTGCCATTAGAGTTCTATAGCTAGTCTACGTACGTAACAAGTTGATTACAAGTTTACAACACGTGTATAATTATCATTTCTACTAAGCGTACATTTCTGTTTCGTGTGGGTGTTATAAAATATATATATATCTGCATTTTTCTAGTATTAATGAGCTTGTCAAAAATTTAATATACTTTTGTTAAATTTGTATGACTGGAATTCTTTTTATTTGGAAAATCTTATATCTGAAACTCAGGATGGTTCCAGTAAATTTATGATACTCTTTATTATTTATTCGTAATAAATTATATATGTGAACTAATATTTAGTTTTTATGATGCCCTAGTCATTTTCAGCCACATACCTACTAAGCATCTTATTGCAGTGTTACGAAAGAGATATTATTAGCATGTTGTTCAAATACAGATGGATTTTTCAAAATTGTGAACAATCTCGTGACGATGTAGTTAACTGAAATAATTAATTTGAATTAATATCTTTTCATTTACAATTTATACTAGAAATAAATTAGTTATAAGAAATATTATACTAGAAAAGAAATCACCCTAGAAGAATGAACTTGTAACATCCCGAATTCTGACAAACGGAAAGGCTAATAGAATTAAGTTGACTATCTATGTCACCAAAATGCACTTATTTTTGCGGGAGCACATCCAAAGAAAACTCCAGAGTTAAGCGTGCTTGAGCTGAAGTAGTCAAAGGATGAGTGACCTATCGGGAAGTAATTTGCGATACCGTGTAAATGAGGCCAAAGCACGGGGAAAGGTCGGGTGGTGATTGCAGGGTCAGTAAACATGATTCTAGAACCTTGAAAAATTAACGGACCGACCGTTAGAACGGGAAGGGGCCCACGGGCCGAGAGAGTGGGCGTAGGTGGCCCATTAGTTGTGGGCGGTCGGGGCGTTACAAGTGGTATCCGAACTGGTCAGCCATCTCAGTTCTGACCTGAGAGGCGTCTTGAGACCTGTCGTGAGACGCAACGAGGACGTTGCGTTCTTTGAAAGAGGGTAAATTGTAACATCCCGAATTCTGATATACGGAAAGGATAAGAGAATTGAGTTGACTACCTATGTCACCAAAGTGCACTTACCTTTTTGGGAGCACATCCAGAAAAAATTCCAGAGTTAAGCGTGGTTAAACTGGAGTAGTCAAAGGATTGGTAACCTATTGGTAAGTGATTTGTGATACCGTGTAAGTGAGACCAAAGCACGGGGAAAGGTCGGGTGCTGATTGCAAGATCAGTAAACATTACTCTAGAACCTTAGAAAATTAATGGACCGACCGTTGGAACGGGAAGGGGGCCTCGGGCCGAAAGAACAACGTGGGTGACCCATTAGCTGTGAACGGTCGGGGTGTTACAGAATTCTTCAGTCAAACATGTGAAAGCATAATAAGTTACTAAATTAACCTAATTAGTACGTTCATTTAACCAAAACAGTCCGGTCTAGACTGATCCCTGACCTTGGCAGGAAGCTGTGAAGCATAAACTTCCAACTTCCATCATTGTAAACTATTCTCGGTTATTTACTTATTTTTACCAAAACTTAAGTGATTTTATATTATATATGTTACGTTATAGTCTAGAACGTCATGTTCCAAGTTTTGATCACATATATAGCAGTTTATTTTCATTTTGCTTTCAGGCTTATAAAATTCAAAGTATAGCGGCACTAATTGTGAGCCATAATCATAGTAAAACCATATATGAGGTCCTAACCATGACTACTTACTTGCATTCTAGACCAACCTTTTCTCCTTCATGTTGGAGCCTACCTATATAAAAAAAACTTGCAATCATAATCTGCCAAAATCTATCTTGAATTTGCTTATATATATCATGATGTCTAACGAATTGTTTTATGACCAACCGTTAAATAATGAGCAGCTATATGCATTCATTCAATTATAACTGTATTAATCATGACCAGTAGCTGACAACAAAAAAACACTTAACCAATAGTGTCCATTAGTTAAGCCGTCTATCTCTCTTTCCGTTTATTTTACCTTTTAAAACGTAAGAACAAAACGTGAATATCGTTGATGAAACAAATGTTAATTCAAGTACAAATGAAAGAGAGCATCTATCTATGTGTTATTATTAACTGTTTTCTTTAGTTGATTGGGGTATGTACGGGCAAAATGTTAATGATTGATGAAACGGCAAAAATATAAATAATAAAAGTTATGACTTTTGAAATTGAGAAACGTAAATTTAGAATAAAAAGTTACTACTCCCTCTGTTTTTAAATAAGTGTCATTTTGACTCTTTGCACATAAATTAAGAAAATTGTATAATAGACTAATATATCTCTATTTAATGTATGTTTAATTAAATGAAAATAATTTAAGTAAAATACTATTGGTTATTCAAAAGGGTAAAAATAGATTTAATGTACAAAATTACATTGAGATTGTAGAATGACACTTTTTTTGAAACAAAATTAAAAGGCTAAAATGACACTTATTTAGAAACAGAGGGAGTACGTACAATTTCACGTGAACTAATTTTCTTGGAAACGTAATTTATTCAAGAGCTTTGTAATTTTATCAAACCGCAGAAAACATTTTAACATGTTTGATCAAAAAAAAAAACATTTTAACATGTAAAAACAAATCACATATAGTCTATAGATATGTGTGAAATAGGTAGAATCTAGACATGAAGCTTTTAAAAGAAATAATTGGCCTAAAACAGAAATCGACATGCATTATTAATCAAAAAGTTATATTGGTGTGGATTGGCTTTGTGAATAACTTTCTAAGGACATTTGTTTTTGCAGTACACCTACAAAGACAATAATACTGAAATATATACATGTATATATGTGTGTTTTTTATAGAAAAGTATAATGGTTCACACTAAACATTTATCTTACCCCATTATTTCCTCCCTCTATATATACTTGAGCTCCCCAGATTCTAAGGTCGTGCCATTGGCTTTTTATTTAAGAGAAACACTTACCTCAAAAAGCTCATCTTTTCCTCATATAGACACAAAGACCTATAATTTTTCTTACCCAAAAAAAAAACTCTTAAACCAAAGATCGATATACATGGCTATCTTCAACACTCAGAACACATGGGCCTTTGCCTTCGGCTTGCTCGGTATGAACTTATCTCCTTTTATATCAAATTTGATATCGTCATAATCTCTAACCATATTGTAAAGCCAGTATGTCTATTAACACTATACTTTTTTGGGTAACTGCTATTAACATTATACTTCCATTATAATCGTGTTTTAATTTTTTTCAGGAAACATCATTTCCTTTGCTGTTTTCCTCTCTCCCGTGTAAGTAGTCACATCTTTACTTCATTAAAACATGAGTATCTAAGAACTATAATAGTGATCATATGATATAAACCAAACCAGTTGAGAAAATCAAAATTTAATAATCAAGTTGATTCTGGATGCAGGCCAACGTTCTATAGGATATGGAAGAAGAAAACCACAGAAGATTTTCAATCACTTCCCTACGTGGTGGCCCTCTTCAGCGCAATGCTTTGGCTCTACTACGCCACTCAGAAGAAAGATGTCTTCCTTCTCGTCACCATCAACTCCTTTGGTTGCTTCATCGAAACCATCTACATAGCCATATTCGTTGCCTTCGCCACCAAGAAAGCACGAGTATGTTCATTGATTAGCCCTCATATGCGAAATTCATTATATTTGATTATGTGATATATATATATCTAATGATATTTATTTTGGTGCAGATGTTAACGGTGAAGCTCTTGTTGCTAATGAACTTTGGAGGATTCTGTGTGATTCTCCTCCTCTGTCAATTCTTAGCAAAAGGAACCACACGTGCGAAAATCATTGGAGGAATCTGTGTCGGATTCTCTGTCTGCGTTTTCGCTGCGCCGCTTAGCATTATCGTAAGTACTAGTCTAACTAGGCAGCTAGTGTTCCATACGTAAAACTAAGATAAATATATATTTTGAATTAGTTAATTAAATCTTGTATTAAAAACAGAGAACGGTGATAAAGACAAAAAGTGTGGAGTACATGCCGTTTAGCTTATCCTTGACACTTACCATCAGTGCGGTCGTCTGGCTTCTTTATGGTCTTGCTCTTAGGGATATCTACGTTGCTGTAAGTAATAATAATCATTATCATAATCATCATTATTTGCGTGAAAGTGTTTGCTTTTGTTTCTATATACCTGAGCCTACATACAAAACTAATATCATAAATAAAGCATAAACCTTTTCTTGTTCGGTATTATTGTCGCGTTACATATTATATATTCCACAAACGCTAAAGATACTCCTTTTATCTTAAAAAAAAAACATCTTTTACAAAAGAGTTCTATCTATAAATCTGTTATAAAGTAATACAGTAGTATATTGCACGTAACCATATTCTACAAATTGATATGAATCTATAAAGTGAAAAGTTCATATATTAAAATAAAAAGTAGTTAATATTGCTTTGAGCACTAACAACTTTTCATCTGTCGATATCGCAGTTCCCGAACGTGATTGGGTTTGTTCTCGGTGCACTTCAAATGATACTCTACGTGGTTTTCAAATACTGCAAAACGCCGTCGGATTTGGTGGAGAAAGAACTCGAAGCAGCTAAGTTGCCGGAGGTGAGTATTGATATGCTGAAGCTAGGCACACAGGCATCTCCTGAACCAGCAGAGATCACAGTCGTACCAACGGCGAGCAAGTGTATATGTAATGATCGGAAGGCTGGAATTGAAAATGGACAGGAAGTTAAAAACGGCACACACTCCACTTCAGCTTGTTAAAAACTGAAAAATATGTTTGACTATCTATTGCGTTGTTGTCTTGTTGATTTTGTACTCTTTATCTTGATATCTTCATCACCATCTACGTGTGTGAAGTCGAGGATTAATTCTCTCGGGAATTACCTTTTCCTGAGATAATTTTGCTCTTCTTCTTTTAATTACTAGTGTAATTAAGTTATCTGTTGGATATGAATATCACCTTATTTTCCCGTTAAAAGGTTATAAAAATTGCTCTACCTAGCTGGTGTATAATTCAATCGTAATCTACCACATGGTATAAGATTGTAAACGTGGTGTACAAATGTACATTCATAAATAAAAGCCCAATAAACTGTATACAATAAATTAGTAGTACAAAATCTATGAGGTTGATTAATAGAGCATTAGCATAAGCATTATGCTCTCTATTATTCAATCAACATTTGGCAAAGAAGCATTTAGAAAAACATTTACCGAATGCAAATGCTCTCCAAATGATATTTGCTCAATGTTCTCATATAGAGCTTTTAGGAGAGCATTTGCATATAGAAAATATAAAACTTAATAATATTTATATATAATTAATTTATTTTTGTTTAAATATATAAACAATATTTTTATAATTATATATAAATTTATATTTTAAAAAATAAAAATAAAAATTATAATTTTTTTTTTAAAAAGAACAATATTTCACATTTAAAATATAATATAATTTATGTAATTACATATATCATTCAATATTTTTAATAACAAACATAACATAATATAATTTATATATTATCGATATAAACATATTATTTAGACACTAATAAATAAACTATATATTATTTTTTATGATAATTTTATATATGAGTAATTTAGTGCTCTACCAATAAATAAATAATCATAATTTATATATAAAATATAATTAATTTATATAGAAAATATAATTTATTTATTTATTTATATAATAATAATTATAATTTAAATAATTATTTAAATTATAACTATAATTTTATATATGAGTAATATGTTATATCCAAAAATAATTTAATATTTTTACAAAACTTTAAATTTTTAAATAAAATTATATAATGAAAATTCATTATTTATAATAAAATTGTATATTATTAATATATATTATATATATTATTTTAAAAGTAATATATTATTTTACTAACTAATATGACAATTTTAAAATCGTATACGGCTAATGCTCTGCTAATCACTTTATTAAAAACTTTAATGAAAGCATACAGCTTGTATAGCATACTGCTTCTGCAGTATACTGCTACTGTTTTTTCATTTGCTGTACCAATCGAGGCCTATCTAAGTAGGGATGGAAAAGTTATATGATTGGATTTGAAGCTAATAAAAGTGGTGATATCAACGTGGGATTGGTTTTGTGGTTTTGTGTAAGTTCAGTTCCCTAAGTTCGATTTTCGTTGGAAGGATATTGAGGCCATTTTTATTGGGGGGAGNGGGGAGGGGGAGGGAGTGTTCAGGCGGGTTTTTTAGTTTTGGTTAAGATACGTTTCTTAGTTTTATCTCTTTTTAATATATAAAAGATAAAAGAATATACCATATAAGTGAAAATAAATAATAAAGAAATATACAAAGTAAATAATAAAATGTTGTAATATTATCATTTAATATAAAAATAAAAAAATTAGAATAGTAAATATACAATATAATAAAAATATTAAATAAGCAAATATACAATATAATAAAAAAATAAACATTTTTTCTTATAAATTTAAAAGCAAATCTAATGCATAGAAAAAAAATTGTGGCAAAAAAACATAAACTGAAAGAAGCTATAATATATCAAAATAGCAAAATATTAATGATAGCAAAGATGAAAGTCGAACTATCGTACATAAACCTAACTACGAAAATTGTAACCACTACACCATAAAACTACTTGTGTATTTTGGGGCCCTAAAATTATATTATTTTGGGGTTTGAGGCAAATGCTTTTTTAATAACACCATAAGCACGGCTCTGATTGGAGATAATAAAAGTGGTGATATCGACGCGGGATTGTTTTAGTGGTTTTGTGTAAGTTCGGTTTCCTAGGTACGATTTTAGTTAGAAGGATATTAAGCAATCCATTCTTGTCATTGGTTTCTTTTTTGCTAAATTGTAAATGTCATTACTTCGAAAAGAATGAAGGTTCGGTTACAAGATGAAGATGAACTGATTCCAAGTTCTGCTATAACAGCCATTTAGATTCTAAGAGGCCACAAAAAGTTTTAAAAAACCTCTAAGAACTTAGGTGAATTAGTCTAAGCTACCAGCAATAGAGAGCGTGAAACTAATAGACAAAACAGAACAAGAGACAGCAATTAAAATCCCTGACCAAAGCCTTCTTGCTTAACCTGAACAAACATGCTGAGACAAGAGGAATAGCCGTAGGGTAGGATCAGTCGAGCACTCACCGAAGTGTCTCCAGCAGGCATCGACGAAGGCGGCTGGCTCACGCCTCGGAGCTTTACTGGAGAAGGACATCAATAGAACCAGACCCTGACTATCTCAACAGAAGATGGAGTGAAGACTAGTGGCTATACTGCTGAAGGTGAAGCTCAAGTTACAGTCAAGCGCAAGCGGAACAAACATGCTCCCCATCCGGTCACGCGACACAACAGTAGAGACAATGGGTACGCCCAATCAGACTGTTGGAGCTTTGGCACAAGGGAAAAGAAGCACGGAAGGTGTTAAAAAACTCCTTGAAAAACAGACGACTCAAACGATGAGAGAGAGCTTAGCCTTGAAGCAGTTGACACTGCCACAACGGGTTGTCCTCAAGACCCTAGTGAGACGATGGTATCTGGAAGGATAGCCTACTCGATCATCATCAGAGGAGCGCCATGGATGCTATCTCTTGGTCTAGGTGACATAGGTCCTCAGTGGTGCGTCTCCAAGCCACCTTACACTCAGAGACTGAGCGGAGAAGCTCTGCAAACACTTGAAGCTAACCGATAGAATAGACCAAGACGATGAGGCAGGAGCGTGATGGCAGCGACGCTTTAGAGGCTCCGGCGGGTCTCGGATCTCAGATCTGACCCAGATCCGAGTGCAGATGGCGAATACAGGGAGATCCAAGGCGTCCAAGGGTCCTTCGTATCTTCTTGCCTTGCCTGTTTTCCCGAGAAACAAAGACTCCTTTGATTTCTAACAGATCTGGTGAAGAACTCCATCAAACCTAGAAGCACCGAGAAAAGAGGAGAGAAAGAAGGGAAGAACACCTTGGATATGAGACGAGAACAATGACGAGTCTACCACCCGCGGTGACCGGAGATAGAAAATCACCGACCACCGTGAGAGAAATTCAGTTTTGACTGCGACGTTAGGTTTAGAGAAACAAAGGGAGGAGAGACTCTGGAGAGAATTTTCTCTTACCTCTCTCTTGTTTTTTTCTTTTCATTGGTTTCAGAGATTAGTCGGGTCGTTGTAGTCTAAATGACTCGGGTTATATATCAAAAAAAAGAGTGGTGATTATTTTTTATAAGTGTATTTAAAAAGATACTTTTTATAAATATTGTGCTTATATTTTTTAACGTCAATTTATTATGGTATTACAATTATGAAAAATATTAAATTAACAATAATTTGACAACCGACAATAGTATCTACCTTATGATGATCTACACCTAGGTTCATCACCAGATCGATTCATATCTGACCGAGTTTACTTATATCATGTTGAAAATCTTTTGTAAGCATTTTTTTCGTAGCCTACATAATTATTTAATAAATTGCTTTCATTTTTATCCGGGATTAAAATCTGGATCTTCAAATGTGAAAACATTAATAAACTCTCAGTCAAATCACTAGACCAAGCGAACCTTCCACATGATATTGTGCTTATATAAATAGCTAAAAGTGAATTAGTAAAATTAAGTAGATTATATTAATCTTACCTCATAATGAAATAGTAAAGGTGTCAAAATTTGTATACTGTTTAAAGTTGACACCTCAATGAACATAATCTATATTATAATAGTAGACTTTCTAGGCTCCACAATGCGACACGTCAACAGTTTTGTGGGTTTTTTCAAAACCCATAGTCTTGGTAAGAAGATTGTGAACAATGAAATATACTTTAGCCAAGTGGTATAAGAAGTCTAATTAAGTATGCAAGATTGTGGGTTCACACCACGCAACTATCATGTATTTTTGATTTTTTTATTTGGTTTATTATCATATGGACTTTTTGTTTATAAGGTTTTTATGTTTCTTTTTTTGGGCTTATTGTTTTAAAGATCAAAATAGTTGAATAAACCCTAAAGCTTAACAAGTTCAAACCCAAAAATAGTTAAAAATGAATCCAAAAATGAACAATAAAAAAAAAAAACAAGTCTCATGCGGTTGCCTATGCGGATGGGTTAAAGAGCCTTAAAATATCCTATTATAATATAGCTCAACCCAAAAATAATAAAAAATGAATCCAAAAACGAACAGACCAAAAAACAAAAACAAAAAGTGAATCCCACGCGGCTGCCTACGTAAATGGCTTAATGAGACTTGAATAATATAGATTAAGAGCTCAAAAAGTTAAATCATTGCACATATTTTCTAATATATATTTTATAAAAAAATTGTATGTGAGATAAAATAAAAAAACAACAAAAATTAATTATTTTCGTAATTTATGAAATGAATATGTAATTTCTCTTACACTTTAATAACTACTATAATTTCATTGAAAACATTCCTCACCATCGATTTCAGACTCCGGCGAATGGATTCCCACAGTCGATGACGCCGTAGATAAAAATGCCACATCATTTAAGAACAAAACTCAAACTTACAAAAAATATATATAAAAACCTATCTAACGAACCTTAAACAATGAATATTAAGTTAATTAAGGTTATTTTCAAATTGATAAATCGTTTAATACAAATATAAATATAGAATTATATCAAGTTTTGACCTACGATAGAAAAACTATTTACAGCAAAAAGAAAAACACCTACTTTTACACACTAAAAACTATAATATAGCCTAACTATTCCTATAAACCTTACTTCGCATATAAATAACATTTAACACATTCCTAATATATTTTCAAAAAATTTGTATGTGAAATAAAATAAAATAAAATAAACAACAAAATTTAAGTATTTATCGTTATTTATTAAATGAATATGTAATTTCTCTTTAATTTTAATAACTACTATAATTTCGTTGAAAATATTCCTCACTACCAACTCCAGACTTCGGCGAATGGATTCCTACAGTCGATGACGCCGTAGATAAAAATGTCACATCATTTATGAACAAAACCCAAACTTACAAAACCATATATAAAAGCCTATCTAATGAAACTTAAACAACGAATATTAATTTAGTTAAGGTTATTTTCAAATTGATAAATCGTTTAATACAAATATAAATAGTAAAAATATAGAATTATATCAAGTTTTGACATACGATATAAAAACTATTTACAGCAAAAAAAATAAAAATATATACCTACTTTTACACAGTAAAAACTATATTATAGCCTAACTATTCCTATAAACATTACTTCGCATATAAATAACACTAGTTGATTTTCCCGTGCTCATGCACGGGCTTAAATATTTAAGAAATAAATATATTATAATAGTTGATTGATATTTACTTTAAATTTTATATTAATTTATAGTTTGTATGTATAATTTATATTAATAATATTATATATTTTAGTTATTATAATTTTATATATACTATATTTAGTGAGTATTATCATTTGGATATATATATATATATATTGGATTCTTTCTATTCTATGAATTCAACTATAATCTTTTTTATTCTAAATATCTTAAATTTTTGATTAAATATTTTATTTACATTTATGTTGGTTGTTATCTACGAAATTTAAGTATATCTTAGTAAGATTATGTATTTTAAGATTTTTTGTGCTTAGAACGAAAAAAATAAAAACTAAAGTGTCTGATTCTAAATTACATAAGTAATAATAAATTTTTGAAAGCTTATGAACACATATCAATATTTACAATAATTAAAATATTTTATAAACTCTAAATAATTTATACCATAGATTGATTGGATGATAANCTTAGTAAGATTATGTATTTTAAGATTTTTTGTGCTTAGAACGAAAAAAATAAAAACTAAAGTGTCTGATTCTAAATTACATAAGTAATAATAAATTTTTGAAAGCTTATGAACACATATCAATATTTACAATAATTAAAATATTTTATAAACTCTAAATAATTTATACCATAGATTGATTGGATGATAAACTGAAATTTTATTTAAGTAATTTTAAAAATAAGGAATTTTGATTTGCTTTAAGTATTAGATTATGGTTATATTAAATTACACAAACATAAAAATAGAAAATTAAACATCAAAAGAGTTATTAAGAAAACATATAATTTTAACTATTAATTATAATATATCTACCTTGTTAAATTATAGTGTTATGATATATTAAAATAATTGTAGTTATTTGATCAAAAGATGTTTACTATTAAGTTTATGTTTAGTTTTGTTTTTAACATCTATTAAAATATGCAGTAAAAATGTGATTTTTTGAGAAATTATATTATATAAGTAAAACATAATTTATATTTTTTGCTGTAATTGTAAGATATTATAATCAAATAAATATACTAAAAAAATATTTCAATAATACTAATTATATTTTTTTGTCAATTAAACATATATCAGTTTATGTTACTTAATTATTTTATGTAATCTTTATAATATTATTTGAGAAGTCACTTTCTTAGGTGTCGCGCTCACGTTAACTCTCACGCTGGTTGATTACTATGATACCCCTAATGAATTAAAAATATATTTAAATATTATTATTTCTTTTTTAAAATCTTCCAAATAACAATATGAAATAAAAAGGAAATATTTATAAAATTTACATAACTATTTAAAACGAAAAATAAGTATATATATAATATGGTTTCATAAAAAAAGAAAGTTTACAAAATAGTAATATTTAACTTAAATATATTTTTAAAAAACATAATTTTACTTTTAAGTAATAAAATATTTTATATCTATATCTTCTTAGATGAAAAAAATATTTGTATATAATGTGTTTTCATTAAAAAAGTTCATACAAATAATCTTGATATTAGAAAAGAAGTATTTTTCTTTAAAAATAATTTAAACAATAAAATATATATATTTTCAAATTAATTATTTTTTGATATATCTATCTATTTTATTAGATTATTACATAAAATAATTAAGTAACATAAACTGATATATGTTTAATTGACAAAAAATATAATTAGTATTATTGAAATATTTTTTTTGTATATTTATTTGATTATAATATCTTACAATTACAGCAAAAAATATAAATTATATTTTACTTATATAATATAATTTCTCAAAAAATCACATTTTTACTGCATATTTTAATAGATGTTAAAAACAAAACTAAAAATAAATTTAATAATAAACATCTTTTGATCAAATAACTACAATTCTTTTAATATATCATAACACTATAATTTAACAAGGTAGATATATTATAATTAATAGTTAAAATTANCAAATAACTACAATTCTTTTAATATATCATAACACTATAATTTAACAAGGTAGATATATTATAATTAATAGTTAAAATTATCTGTTTTCTTAATAACTCTTTTGATGTTTAATTTTCTGTTTTTATGTTTGTGGAATTTAATATAACCATAATCTAATACTTAAAGCAAATCAGAATTCCTTATTTTTAAAATTATTTTTAAAAAAATTCAGTTTATCATCCAATCAATCTATAGCATAAATTATTTAGAGTTTATAAAATATTTTAACTATTGTAAATATTGATATGTGTTCATAAGCTTTCAAAAATTTATTATTACTTATGTAATTTAGAATCAGACACTTTAGTTTTTATTTTTTTTCGTTCTAAGCACAAAAAAACTTAAAATACATAATCTTACTAAGATATACTTATATTTCGTAGATAACAACCAACATAAAGGTAAATAAAATATTTAATCCAAAATTTAAGATATTTAGAATAAAAAAGATTATTGTTGAATTCATAGAATAGAAAGAATCCAATATATATACATATATATATATATATATATATATATCCAAATGATAATACTGACTAAATATAATATATATAAAATTATAATAACTAAAATATATAATATTATTAATACAAATTATACATACAAACTATAAATTAATATAAAATTTAAAGTAAATATCAATCAACTATTATAATATATTTATTTCTTAAATATTTAAGCCCGTGCATGAGCACGGGAAATCACCTAGTAATCTAATAAAATAGATAGATATATCAAAAAAAATTTTGAAAATATATATTTTATTGTTTAAATTATTTTTAAAGAAAAATATTTCTTTTCTAATATCAAGATTATTTGTATGAACTTTTTTAATGAAAATACATTATATACAAATATTTTTCATCTAACAAGATATAGATATAAAGTATTTTGTTACTTAAAAGTATAATTTATGTTATTTAAAAATATATTTAAGTTAAATATTACTATTTTGTAAACTTTTCTTTTTTATGAAACCATATTATATATATACTTATTTTTCGTTTTAGATAGTTTTTAAAATTTTATAAATATTTCCTTTTATTTTATATTGTTATTTGGAAGATTTTAAAAAGGAAATAATAATATTTAAATATATTTTTAATTCATTAGGGGTATCATAGTAATCAACCAGCGTGAGAGTTAACGTGAGTGCGACACCTAAGAAAGTGACTTCTCAAATAATATTATAGAGATTTAACACATTAGATATACAATATTTTCACTTTACATTCTTACTATATTCTTTCCATTTCATTATTATTTCGTGTCATTAGAAGAATTCACTAAACCAACAATCGAAAAGAATACACGCAAACATAATGATCATGGCCCCGTGCTTGCGCGGAGAGTATGCAACTAGTAAATTTAATAAGGATCTTATCCATTTTTAGGTTCTTATACATTTTTATTTATTACAAAATACGACTTTTTGAAATATAGATTTATTTCCATTAAACACTATTGCAAAACAAAAAAAAGTCAAAGTTGATATAATTTACCTTTGTAACATGATAACTGATACAATGTATTATTGCACCATAAATTATTAGGAATAGAAATAGGGACCAAGCAAAAAAGGAAAACAAAAAATAAGAAATAAAATTTTATTATAAAAGCTATATCCTGGCAACTGATTTGTTTTTAAGTGTCTATTAAGGTTTATCTCTAATATAAACAAACTTTTGTTTTTAATTTTATCAATGCTAGTTTGTGTAGTTAATTATAATTAAAAACATAATCTAAGAATTCGAGTTAATAGTATATAAATCTAGTTTTGGTCTAACTTTTTAATATTTGTTACAGAATTGCTTAGAAGATGAGCATAGGAGAGAAAACCAGTGGTGGTTCATCGTGGAGCAGGGATGATGATATTGCTTTTGAGAATGCTCTATCAATGTATACCGACGAAACTCAGAATCGTTGGGGAAAGATTGCTGAAGTTGTTCCTGGAAAAACATTAGAGCAAGTTATAGAACGTTACGAGAGTTTACTTCAAGATGTTATGCTGATTGAATCTGGATGTGTGCCTCTTCCTGAGTTCGACTCTTTGGAAGGAACACCTACCAAAGAAACAGCCATCATCAATCGCAAATGTGAGTCTACGCAAGAATCTAAACCAAAACTAACGCAAAGACGTCGTAAGGGGATTGCATGGACACAAGATGAACACAGGTTACTACTACATACTATTCACTTATTTGCTACATATGATATAATTGTATAGTAGTTTTACCCCGCACTTTAAAAGCGGAAAAATATTTTTTAAACCAAATTTAATTTAATAAAAAAATGTTTTGCTGTATAAGATAATATTATATAATCTAACTTCTGTATTTTCTTTGTCATTAACATAAACAAACGCAAACTGACTCTGTAAACTAATCTAACTTCTGTATTTATATCAAATATAAAAGTTATATATAAAATATTATTGTTTGTACTACGAATTTTCATAAAGAACAATTGTAAATTTATGTACTTTATTATAAAAATCTTAGATATAATTTTTATTCTAAATTTATTAAATGTCAAGTTATTGAGTTTAACATCTTAATTATTTATGTATCGTCTTTAATCTTATATGAATTATTATTTTGCTTAAATGAATATGTTTCATATATATGAAATTACAAATACACTAATTGGTTACTTAAATACATCATATTAAATAAAAATATATTAATATTTAAACATGAAAAGGTTATTTTTAATTTATAAACTATTTGAGTATTTTAATAAATTTTTATTTTATTCAATAATTTCTATTAAGATTAATAAAGAGCATTATTAAAAAGATGAGATCTAATGTTTTATATTATTTGGACATAAATTTAATATTTTTTTGAAACATGATTAATGTATAATGCTAGTTTACAAGATTAGTCTTACTGAATTCTCTGTTTTTTTATTAATTACTAATGACATTTATGTAATATTATCTTCTTCTTTTTTTAGAAACTATAATATACATGATTAAATGTTATGGCCAATGTAATATTTATGTTTTAATAAGATTGATACATAACTTTTGTGGTCATTTTGTTATGATAGAAAAAAAAAAAACATTATGTTTTCTTGCATAAGTATGGTTTTACAGTGTTAATATCTTTATAAGATAATGATTTTGGGATTTTTTTCGTGAACAGCCAGTTTCTTCTTGGTCTAGAAAAATATGGGAAAGGTGATTGGCGTAGCATTTCTCGTCACCTGGTAGTGACGAGAACACCGACTCAAGTTGCAAGTCATGCTCAGAAATACTTCGCACGCCTTAACTCTAAGAACAAAAACAATGTGAGACAAAGCATATATGACGTCAACGTTGGAGAAAGCGGTAACACAATGCAAATACCAAACACATGGCAAAACACTCAAGCCATCCAAACCACTTCGCAACAATCACAAGACTATTATCCTACATATGACACATCAGCTATATGGAACACACAATCCACATCACACGACCATTATCCTAAATATGACACACCAGCCATATGGAACACACAAGTCACTTCACAACAATCACTAGACCGTCCTATGTATGGAACACCCAACATATGGAACATTCGAGCTGCTTCGCAACCATATTTTCCTATCTATGGCACTCCCACCGTAGGCCAATCAATGCTTGGACCAATGGTCTTACCTTCCGAAAGTGACTTGAACCGCTTGGCTCCAGCTCAAAGGGCTTACGGTGTTCAGCATCACTCAGCACCGTACTCCTTGATTCCTAGTGCACCGTTTAACATGGGTCCAGTTCCGTACAACATGCCATATATACATACTTCTCATTAGGTAGGTCTGAGGCCGGCCTTTGTGTTTCTGCCAACCCTTGTTTTAATGTGTATTATGATGTAACAAAACTTAACATTCAGTTTGAGTTATCAGTTAAAATCAATTTGTTTTTCTTTTGTATTTAAAATCTATACTAATAATATGGACTTTTTGAGTCTTCAGATAACGTCCACCTTAGCGTAGAATCTCTTTCGAAAAGAAACCACGTGGCATAATTACTACTATTATCTTATTACATTAAATCACATTATTATCATTTAAATATATAAAATATAAGTAAATATAAATTTAAATACGAAAATATATAATATCAGTAAAAATAAATTTAAATATGGAAATATGTATTATACGGAAATAGTAATAAGTAAATTCACAATTAAAAATATGGAAATACTACATTAAAATCAATCTTAAAATGTAAAAAATAAATATAAGTAACTATACATTTTTTGATGAAATTTCATATTTATTGATCTATCAAAAGAATATTATTTACATATGTGTGACTACTCTATTTTAATAAAAAGAATTCAAGATGTAAGCTTGAACCATCGTAACTATACATTTAAATATATAAATAGATAATATACAAAAGTAAATAATAAGTAAAAATAATGATAAAATGATAACATACTCAAAAATAATGATAATTAAATATAATTAACTATACATTTAAATATATAAATATAGCTATACATTGTTGGGAAGCCCACAACTTTCAAAAAGGGAACATACTTTCATGGAGCATCCACATCGGTATAAAATCACACTTCCAAAAGAAGCTATATTGCATTAAAAATTAATAATAAATAATTATATAATATAAGAAATATAAATATTAGATTAATCATTTATCTTAATATTAGAATAATTAAATATAAAATATAATAAAAATAAATAATAAGTAAATATATAATAACTTAATAGAAATATTACATTAAACATCTATCACAATATTAAAATAAGTTAATATATAAAATGTATAGTAAAATAAATAAGAAGTATAAATACAATACGAGAAATATAAATATTACTTTAAAGATCTATAGTAATATTAGAATAAGTAAATATACTATAAGAAATAAAAATATTATATTAAACATCTATCATAATATTAAAATAAATAAATACACAACATAAAAAAACAAGTAAATGTACAGCATAAAGGAAGAACTACATTAAACATCTATATGAAAAATGTATATTAAAATAAATAATAAGTAAATATACAATTTGAAATACAAAAATATTACATTCAAATCTAAGTAAATATTAGATTTTTATTGTAGTTGAACAATAAACATTTAAGTAAATATACATCTAAGTAAATATTATATATTAAATAATACTTATTTCTGTACTTTTTATACGTAAATATATATCTAAGTAAATATTAGATATTAAATATTACTTATTTACTTATACCCATTGCAGATAAAAGCAAAAACAAAATTAGAATAAGTAATTATTTAATATATGAAACAATAATTAATAAGTAAATACACAATATTAGAAATGAAAAACTATATGGTTTTATGATCTTTGTATATTTTATAACAAAGTTTTTAAACCATTGAAAACATATTTTAAACCATTTGATAACATAATCTTTAATATGAGATTTTTAATATTTATAGTAATTCATAATCATTTTAAAAAAATCAAAGTTTGAAACTAAGGTATTAATTTATCAATTCTTGTTAAATGCAATTTTGAAATTAAAAACATTGTATATTTTTAGATGGTATATAGTTTAATTTAAAGGTCATTAGAAAATTACATATATATAAATATATTATAAATATCTATTAAATGATACTTCCTACTCATTGATTCTTTTGTATCTTGTCAGAAAAAAAAATATTAATCATAAAAATATATATTGAATTTTAAAGGTTTTTATTTTTTATTCGTTTAAAAAATATAAAATATACAAAAACTAATTTGTTGTATTATATTATTACTTCGATTGTTTTATTTTATTTTTATAATATAAATTTAAGAAAAAGAATTGAAGGTACATAAATTTTTATCAGATCTTTCTTATTCAAATCACTAATTATCATGTATATATATATGGATCATATTAGGTTATTACATAGTTTATATTTAAGGAAAGAATGAAGAGCATTAACAATAGTCTATAGTTAATTTAATAAAAAATATATTATATATTTGTGTGGAAAAAAAATTTTCTAGAAATTTTGAGAAGCATTCTAGTGATGGCACATGTCATAACTAGATAGCTGTAATTAGGGCTGTTCAATATGGTGATACCGAACCGAACCGAACCGAAATAGACAATATGGTTTGGATTTGGTATATACCATATAAACCGAATGGATATGATTTATAAAAACCGTAGGATTTGGATATGGTTAGGTTTATAACCGATTAAACCGAATAAACCGAACAAAACCGATCAAAGAAAAATATATAAATATATATATTATATAACCATTTATTTTCTTGGAATAGTCTTTTTATTTTTATTTTTTATACCTTGTGAAGATATATCTTAATAATTTTATTTTATTTTCTTCAACTATTATGTAAATTTGATTTGATTTTACATGTTGTAAGAAATTGTGAAATTAGATTGTGCCATGTAATTTATTTGGAAGAACAAAGAGAAAATAATAAAAGCTATACAAAACTGAATCGTTGATCGTTTTGTTTGTTGTTAATTTCACATTTTTATATTTATGAACACCTAGGATTATTTTAATAAATGATAGTTTTGACAATATGTTTTTAAAAAAATTCATATAATATGAAACCAAATCAAATAATAATGTTATTTGGTATAAAACCGAATAAACCGAAAACCGGTAGTATAAATACCGAACCAAACCAAATTAAATATGGTAGCTAATTTTTATAAACCGAATAACCGAAAACCGAAAAAAACCGAACCGAAACCGGACCGAACACCAGATTGAACATGCCTAGCTGTAATGCTTCTCTTTTAATATATATGAGATAAATAAATATACCATATAAGAGAAAATAAATAATAAAGAAATATACAAAATAAAAAATAGAAATGTTGCTTTAAACATCTATCGTAATATTATCATTTAATATAAAAATAAGAAAATTAGAATTGTAAATATACAATATAATAAAAAATAAAAAATAAGTAAATATACAAAATAATGAAAATAACAATTTTTTTCTTATAAATTTAAAAGCAAATCTAAAGCATAGAAAAAAATTTGTGGCATAAAAACATAATCTGAAAAAAGCTAAAATATATCAAAATAGCAAAATATTAATGATAGCAAAGATGAAAGTCGAACTAACGTACATAAATCTAACTACGAAAACACTGTAACCACTACACCATAAAACTACTTATATATTTTGGGGCCCTAAAATTATATTATTTTGGGGCATGAGGTAAATGCCTTTTTAATAACACCATAAGCACGGCACTGATTGGAGCTAATAAAAGTGGTGATATCAACGTGGGATTGGTTTAGTAATTTTGTGTACGTTCGGTTTCCTAGGTACGATTTTAGTTGGAAGGATATTAAGCAATCCATCCTTGTCATTGGTTTCCAAGATTAGTCGGGTCGTTGTGGTTTGAATGACCTAGGTTATATATTAAAAAAAAAAGTGGTGATTAATTTTTATAAGTGTGTTTAAGAAGAGATTTTTTTATAAAATATTGTGCTTATATTTTTTTAACGTTAATTTATTATGGTATTACAATTATTAAAAATATTAAATAGACGATTCGACAACCAACAATACTATCTACCTTATAATGATCTACACCTAAGTTCATCACCAAACCAATTCATATCTTACCGAGTTTACTTGCATTATGTTGAAAATTTCTTATAACCATTTCTTTCGTAGCATACATAATTATTAATAAATTGCTTTCTTTTTTGTCGGGGATTGAAATCTGGATATCCTGATGTAGAACCGTTAATGAACTCTCAGTCAAATCACTAGGCCAAGCGAACCTTCCACATGATATTGTTCTTATATAAAAGTGAATTTTTAAAATTAAGTAGATTAAATTAATCTTACCTCATAATGAAATAGTAAAGGTGTCACAATTTGTATACTGTTTAAAGTTGACACCTCAATGAACATGATAAAATTATTAAGGATCTTATCCATTTTTATGTTCTTATACATTCTTATTTATTACAAAAATACGACTTTTTGAAATATAGATTTATTTCCATTAAACACTATTGCAGAAGAAAAAAGTCAAAGTTGATATAATTTACCATTTGTAACATGATAATTGATACAGTGTATTATTGCACCATAAATGTTTAGGAATATATAGAAATAGGGACCAAATAAAAAAATAAGAAATAAAGTTTTATTGTAAAAGCTATATCCTGGAAACTGATATTTTTTGAAGTGTCTATTAAAGTTTATCTCCAAAATAAACAAACTTTTATTTTTAATTTTCAATGCTAGTTTGTGTAGTTAATTATAATTAAAAACATAATCTAAGAATTCAAGTTAATAGTAAAATCTAGTTTTGGTCTAACTTTTTTAATATTTGTAATTGAATTGCTTAGAAGATGATCATAGGAGAGAAAACCAGTGGTGGTTCATCGTGGAGCAGGGATGATGATATTGCTTTTGAGAATGCTCTATCAATGTATACCGACGAAACTCAGAATCGTTAGGGAAAGATTGCTGGAGTTGTTCCTCGAAAACATTAGAGCAAGTTATAAAACGCTACGAGAGTTTACTTCAAGATGTTATGCTGATTGAATCTGGATGCGTGCCTCTTCCTGAGTATGATTATTTGGAAGGAACACCTGTCAAAGAAACAGCCATCATCAATCACAAATATGAGTCTAGGCAAGAATCTAAACCAAAACTAACGCAAAGACGTCGTAAGGGGATTGCATGGACACCAGATGAACACAGGTTACTATTACATACTATTCACTTATTTGCTACATATGATATAATTGTATAGCAGTTTTACTCCGCACTTTAAAAGCGGAAAAATATTTTTTAAACTAAATTTAATTTTATAAAAAATGTTTTCGTGTATAAGATATATAATCTAACTTCTGTATTTATATCAAATATAAAAGTTATATATAAAATATTATTTTTTTGTACTACAAATTTTCATAAATAACAATTGTAAATTTATGTACTTTTATTATAAAAGCATCTGAGTGTCTTGGATCAGATGAAGTCAACCGTTGAGTGGCTAATGTAGCTTCAACCTATCCTCCTATGCAGTGATTTTCTTTTGCTGCATTTTAAGTACTGTTTTCTTCTTTACCTAATGACTTTGTCATATTTTATTTCAATCTTCAGACTTTTGTCAATTGGAGACATTTTATGTTTCTTTGAATACATTTTTCTTTGGTTTTACCTTTAGGCAATTTAGTTATCTATTATGGTTTTATTCAGCTATAGTAGGTTTTATTAACGTTATGATTAGCATACTTTCCTTTTCTTTTTTTTGATCAACAGCATAGTTTCCTTTCTTCTATATATCTATAGATGCTAACTTTTCTTCCCTGCTAAGCATAGCATTCCAACATTCACCTGTCTATTTTTGATGCTGTAAAGAGTAAAGACACAACACAAAATATTGACTGTTTTGGTACTTTGCTTAGTTCTGTCAAAACTCACATCATCAAAGCTCTTAAATTTACTTTACTGTCTGTGCGCAAGAGTACTACTACACCCATTGTAACAAAAGGCAACCAAAATTAACGCTTAAACTTGATGCTATTCGTTTCATAGACAAGAGAAATCAAAAGCTAAAATAAATCAACTTCTTACCAATAAACAAGAAACTCACCCAGGCCATCTGAGACGAAAGCATTCGACCCCCAGCATGCAATCCCTGAAACGTAGTTCATCGATGAAGAGGTAAACATTAGTATTAATCTGAATTCTTCAGTTTGAAAAGTCGATTTTTTGACATCTTTGAAAAATCGATAAAGGTGTAAACTATGCCTATGTGAATTATCTGATTTAATTTTACAGACGGAGAGAATTGTTCGAATTTTTTATTATCAAAAAGTAAAATAAAATCTTATTGATATTTAAGAAATGATAAATAATGATAAATTTATGATTATAATTCCAATAAGATAATACATTTGAAAATAGTAAAATAATAGTTTTTGAAATATTATATATATGCAATATATACTAATAAATATTATATATATAAGGGTTACCGATCTATTTTCCCACGAGAACTATCATATGGCATCACATATCCACCGAAATATGACCTCGTGCTAAATCTCCATGGATTGAAAGTTACAAATTTATTTCTCCATGAATCGATAGTTCCAAACTTAATTGTCCATAGATGATGGTTTTTATTGGTTTATTGTTAACCCTATAATTTAAACCAAATAAACACATCAATAATCTATTTTTTATCAAACATGAAAATGCTAATACACTATTCAAACTCCACACTATCACTATTATCAAAGAAATTCTAAAGATTTTCATATTTTGAGAGATTTTGAAAACTTATTTTTTGATAAAATTGAATTTTTGTTTGATTTTAAAGTTGTTTGGTTAACAATAAACCGGTTAAACCGTTTTTTATGTGTAATTAACTTCTAAACTATTAGTTCGAGGATAAATAGATTTTGAACTATTGATTTGGGGTGAAATAAATTTATAACTTATAATTTGGGGAGGTATGGCACAAGCTGATAGTTCGATTGATATCTGATGTTATATGATAGTTTTCGTGGGAAAATAGCACGTTTACCCTATATATAAACACATCTAAAGCCAATTTAGTAAAATAAGATTGATTTTGGTGCATTGTTTTAAGAAAGATTTAACATCATCTCTAAATTTTTTTAAATAATTGCGATCGTTTTGTATATAGAGTTAGGAATTTTTTTTTCATACATTTTTTTATAATATGTGTAGGTAGGAATAATTCTCTTATATTGCAAAAAAAATATTAAAGGGCAAATCTCTCAAATAGAATATTTTAAGTTTTTATCACAAAAATAGATTTAAAAAATTAAAATGAACATGTTAATATTTTTTATTTTTTATTTTAAAATTTTAAGTTTTATTTATTTTTAAAAATTGGAAATCCTACCCCCAATACTACACTCGTCAACTTTAAACAAAAAAATCTAAGATCAGTTAACTCAAAGATTATGAATGTATATTTACTTATTATTTATAAAATATTTAACTTTATTTTTATCATTTTTATTTTTAAGTTTTATATTTGTGACAATAAAAATTTATGTATATCTTAGAGAATTTCTCAATATTAAAAGGTGTAAAATTGACGCATGAGATTTGATCACGCGTGACTATCTAATTGGTTGTATAATACACGGCGAACGAGACGAATCTCTTTAATTCCTCATAGAAATGAAAATAAAATAATAAACAAAAAATATTAAAGAGAAAAAGGGCGAAGCATATAATTAGGGATTTTTTTTGGCGGTGGTTTTTTTAGGGCTCCTCCTCAACAACCCGACGCGACACACACTCTCTCACCTCTGACGGCGTTTTTCAATCAATCACCGTTTCTGTCTTCCGTCTCTACATCGATCTCACGGTGCCTCCCTGATCTCCCGATCCTTCCTTTCTATGTTGTCAATTTCGCAAATCGCGATTTAATCTCCACCGTTGATTCCAATGCTTTCGCTTGAGATTTTCTCCGTCGTTAAACCTAAACCCTAATTTGTAACATTATCTCTCTCTCTCTCTTAGGTTATCATTTTCGTATACTGATTTTTATAGGGAATGAGATGTCTGAGAATGAGATTCGTCCGATCAAGCTGAAGGCTAGCTCGGCGATGATGATGATGAAGCATAGGGAAGGAGAGGGTAACAACAACAGCTCCTCAGGGAAGGGTTTGGTTAAAGTTAAGTTAGAGAAGGACAAACACGTTTCTTCTGATGAGAGCTTTAACGGTAAAGCTTTGGTTACTGTTAAGTTAGAGAAGAAGGAAGAAGAAGAAGAAGAATCTGATCTTCTTGGTGTCTTGAAGAGAAAACGGATCTCTAGATTAGTTGAGAATTCGAGAAGATTCTCAGTTAAGAGTGAAAGCAGTTCAGAGAAGCAGAAACAGAAGACGTGTCTTCGTAGAGGAATGATTACTCGTTGGAATACTGAAAGGTATCCAAAGATCAATACTTTTTGTTCATTATCATTATTATTTGTGAAATGACAATGGAAAAAAAGGAAAATTAGATTTGTGGTAAGAAAGTAGAGAGAGAGATAGGAAGAGAAAAGAGGAGAGAGGATAGAATTTTAGTTAGTTAATGATATATAGTTCATTATCATACTTAGCTTACTTTTTTGCTGATTTTTTTGTTTTGTTTATAGGCTTGATAATGCGGAGTTAGCTTTATTTGAGATATTGAAGGAGAAAGGAGCTTCTTTTGAGAGGCCTGTTCCGAGGGCTGAGTTACGAGTTTCAGCTCGGAAGAGGATCGGTGATACTGGGTTGTTGGATCATTTGTTGAAGCATATTGATGGGAATGTTACTCCCGGTGGTGCTGAGAGGTTTAGGAGGTGTCATAATACTGAAGGGACTATGCAGTATTGGCTAGAGAGTGCTGATTTGATTAAAATTAAACTTGAGTCTGGGGTTTGTGATTCTAATTGGGCTCCTCCTTCTTGGTGGAAGTTTCAGGGTGTGAATGGTGTTGTTAAACTTGAGCCTGGGGTTCATGAATCGTCTGAGTCACCTGCGAAGATGAAGGAAGAAATGGATAAAATGAGGAGGTAAATTATATGTTTGCAATAATCCTGAGGTTCAGTATTTGCGTAGTCTGAAGTTTTGAGTATCTCGTTTTCTTTGTGGTATGCAGTGAGATCAAAGAACTTGTATCTGATTTGGCCCTAATTAAACGTGAATCTGGAATTCGTGATCTGGACTCTATTCCTCTAGCTCAGTGGAAGATTCAGAGTTCATCAAAAGAATCATCTGCCGTCTCATATAAGCTTAGGGAAGAAATTGATAAAATGAAGAGGTAATATGCTTGCGATATTTTCTGAGCTTTCAATATTGTTTTGCTTTGTTTGTAGTCAAGGAATCTTATTTTCTTTGCGGTATGCAGTGATTTAAAAAAACATATATCCAAGCCAGAGTTACCAAATAATCCTGATTTAAATCAGGTGACCTTTTGAGATAATTTTTTTGTTTGTTTGTCCAAGGAAGATGAGCATAGTTTGAGTTTCAAAACTTATCTGTTTGTATTTTTCCAGAAAATAATCAAGGATTTTATGAGTTGGAAGGTAAAGACTGAAAAGCAAATTGCGGAGATCTCAAATTCGTTGGCATCGACACAGGTCTAGACCAAATTTGTTTGAAAAATTCTTGCATAAGGAATGATATAAACCTGATAAAGCTTTGTGTCTACCATGTCTCGCCTTTTTGTTGCTGTTGTTGCTTCAGTGCATGGTTAAGGAATTTGTTTCGTGGAAAGATAAAGTAGAACAGCAGCTGGTGGGAATTTCAAACTCGCAGAACAATCGACAAGCACATGGGAGAAATTCCTTCAGTCCAGATCCTCAAAGCTGGGAACATTTATTGCACAGTACCAACTTGGATGATTTTACTGGAGACGGTTTTGAACCATGGGATGTTGATACTGACCTTATCGATGCTTTACCAGAGGCTGAGGCTGTCAGGCTGGATACCTACTTGCTTCCACCAAAGGCTCGCAAAAGCTCTTTCCAGGACCATATGTGGTTTGAGGAGCAGTCAGTGCTCAACTCCGAAATGCAGAGGACAGAGAGGTTAGAGCAGTTACACTTGGTTTCTAGGTTCCAAGAGTAGGCTTCTATGGTTTACTTTATTATTTGTCTAATATTTTTTCGTCCTATGTAGCTGCATGACCAGAGGTGATTCCAGAAGCTCCAATCAGGACAAAGCGGAGTTGACTCCAGGTTCTTCCATGACTGCAGGTCCAAGATCAGATATTGAGGACCCAAATATTATTTCTCAGGTAAAAACATGTTATAGAAGCATTGGTCAGTTTGATCATCTTTTGGAAAATATTGTAGGCTTTGAGTAGATGTTAACTTTGCCACCCTCCCATCATCTCATAGATTTTGCTTTTTTATTCACTGCCAACATTGCATCTCTTCTACATTACCATGACACAATTTTAAGGAGTCCACTTTTAAAGAATCATCATGTATTTTTCCTTCTTTCAGGAAACGTTGAAAGAGTTGGTGAGTTGGAAAGCGAAAGCGGAGCAGCAGCTAATGGAAATTTCAGAGGCTGTGCGAGCTCTTCAGGGATGATAATCAACCGAAACTGGTCTTTACCATATACACAAGGGCACCGTTTGTTTCATCAAAAAAAATGATCGATTCACCTACATAGAAGAGAATCCCTTTGGAGACTTGTACAGGGTTTCTGCTTAAAAAAAGTTGAACAAAGAAAAAGGGAAAAGAAAGAGGCATCATCTGGAAAGTTTATTTAGGAAGAGGTAGAAAGAAAGTGATCATCTACATGAAAATGATACCCCCAAGGTAGAGAGACGCTTTTTAATACTAGTGGTTTCCTGTATATTTTCTCTGACCACTCCCCTTATTTAACAATCAAGTTCTTGAGTAATCTTTTCCTTTTTCTTTGAGGTCTCGTAATAATTTCTCTCTGATAAATTTAAGTGCGGATTATTGTTATTTGTTAAATAATCAAAAGTAAAGGAGAAAGTAAATCATGTTCCTTTTTGTATTCTCTGATGCCATATGAAAATAATAAGCAGCTTTACTTACATAAGTGTAAATCCTCGAGACGTCAATACGAAACGAACCGGATGGTTTGGTTTAAATGACAAAATCCGTAGTCCATAGTTAATAATAATGGGCCTGTTGTAAGCGCAAAGTTACATTTAAACTGTGCAATTAGTGTCCGAATCCAATATTTCTTCTTCGGTCCTCAATGTTTCTCAGATTTGTTTTATTATCCTATTATTTGTTTGAATAACAGATTATCTTTAAAAAACTGGACTTTGCAAAGGGAACCTAAACTCAAAATCTTCTTCAATCCACGACGAATCTCGCGATCGACTGATTCATCTTCCTCCTCCTTGGTATCAATTCTCGAAAAGGTAATTCGATTTCTTAAGCGTTAACCTTTTTATTTTCCTTCAATTGAACTTGCTCGATAGTTCTAAGAGAAGGAAACTTCAAGTTCTAGGGTTACCAATTTGATTCGTAGGGAGTTTCACTTTAAATTCGACACAGCTGTGATGTGTGTTTTAGTCTAAATCTTGTGAAGAGGTTTATGTTTGTGAATGGTCCGGTCCGTAGTTGATTCAGACATAAACAACAGTCACATGTTTTTAGGTTAGTTCATAACAGCTTTAAGGACTTGGACTCATCTCTTTGGTCCTTTACGGTAATACGAAACCTCTAAAGGAGAGATCTTTATTGCAAAAACTTCTCTGAAATTGAAAAAGGCTTCACCTTTACTAAGGTTTCATCTTTCATTATATCTGTTTTTATGCAATTAGTGATGTAAAAAGCTTCTTAGATTACTAACTTCTTTCTTTTTATATGTTGTAGGGTGATCTGTTATAGTAGTGGAAGGAGGAAGAAATGGAGGATTTTGTGGACCATTACGTAGTTCTAGGGTTAACCTCTGGAGAGGAAGCTCTGAACCTTACCGAGAAGGAGATTTCAAAAGCATACAGGTTGAAAGCTTTGGTCATGCATCCGGATAAACGCCCTGACGATCCCGATGCTCATGAGAATTTTCAGAGGCTCAAGACATCTTACGAGGTTCTCAAAGACGAGAAAGCTCGGAAGCTCTTTGATGATCTTCTTAGAATCCAGCGTGAGAAACAGCACAAGAAAACGCAAGTGGATTCCAAGAGGCGTAAGATGATGTCTGATCTTGAGGAGAGGGAGCGTTCTGGTTTCGCTCCTAGTCATGCTGCTAGTAGACCTTATGATGAAGAGGAGAGAATCGCGAGGAAGCTTAAGGAAGAGGTGGATAGGATACGTGCTAAACATGCGAAAAAGAGAGGCGGGTTTGAGACGCCAGAGAGTGGTAGTGGTGGAGATGAGAAGAGGAAAGAAGATAGAAGTGGAACTAATGTTCAGCTCGATAAAGAGAGAATGTTGAAGGTTTCTTGGGAAACAATTGGTGAAGGGTATAGCGCAGGAAGGCTCAGAGAAGTGTTTTCAGAGTTTGGTGAGGTTGAAGATATTGTAATTAGAAGTACCAAGAAGAAATGCTCTGCTCTTATAGTAATGGCTACAAAAGATGGAGCTGTGAGTGTTTTGGTTAACTATAGTCTCTCTCATTTCCTTTATATAGTAACAACAATGAAGCTAATCATGGATTGTTTCTTTTCTTATAGGTAGCAGCGACGAGAACATTGTGTGGTGATCTCTCTAATCCATTACTAGTTGTACCTCTTCAGAGAGCAGCACAAACCGATTTTCAGACTGCTAAGAGATCTGCAGAAGTAGAACCGCAGAGTAACATAGTTGGTGCTGGTTACCAAGCTTATGAAGACCAGGTCATGGAAAGATTGAAAAAGGTTATTTTCTACTTCAAACATTCATGTTTGCATCTATTGAAATAATGCCACAGCTTTCTCATTTTTTTCACTTTTTTCATCTTTAATAGGCTGCTATGAACCAGAAATGATAAAGGAGTAAAAAGCCAGATGATGTCAAGAATCAAAGCGCTTCTTCAAGACCAAAGTGGACGGTCCTATTCATATCACAGACTCGTCATATCAGTTATTTCTAGAATTCTACAAACTGTTTCCTGAATAGAAGTCCTACCAATGTTTCCTATATGGAATCTTATGATGTAGAGTTCCTGTGTTTGTCTTCCATAAAATTGTCTTGTCTTTTTATTTGCTCTTTTTTTTTCTCAAAACAAAAGATGATTGGCACTTTTGATCAAAAAAAAAAAGGAGATGATTGGCACTCTTGATATTTTGCAGAAAAATACAAAACGTGTTGAAATTATATTATACTCCCTCCGTTTCAAATTATATGTCATTCTAGAGTAAAAATTTTGTTTCAAAATAAGTGTCGTTTTATAATTTCAATGCAAAATTTATTGTTTTTAAATGTCATTCTATTTTTTCATTGGTTGAAAAATGATTAGGTGTATAGGTAATTGTGTTTTTATTTTGAAAATATGTAAAATTAATTGTTTTCTTAATCTGTGTGCAAAATCATAGAATGACAATTAAACTGAAACAGAGGGAGTACATTTTATAAGCTAAAGATGAGGTTTGGGTAAGAACATGGATGGTATCTGGGTTAATTAATTAAACCTTGAACATTTTTGCCATTATTCAGTGAACTGATAAGCAGTAAGCACATAGATAGATACATATCCGACAAAGAGAAAAACTTTACATATAAAATCTTAATAGCTTAATTATTTTGTTAATAAAAGATTACATAAATCCATAAATATCTGCTACAGCTAATCATTGATTGACAACATTTTCAACTAAATCAAGTCATTCAAAATTTCCATCTACTTTCCTAATTTTTATTTTAATTTAAACTAAAAAGACAAAACTCAAAAGGAAAGCTAACTAATGGTAATAAATTAATCCAAAGTGGTCAAGACATGGTTTATGTTCATCTCTTCAGTTCCCTCTCTTCAATACCTCCAAACTCAGTTTCTTTCTTTCTTCCTCTGCTTAAACTAAACTATGTCTGACAAATCAAGAACCAGATGGGTTCTCCCTTACAAGACCAAGAACGTGGAAGAAGATTACACTCTCGGCAAAGTCCTCGGACAAGGACAGTTCGGAACCACTTACCTCTGCACACACAACCAAACATCTCAAAAGCTCGCCTGCAAATCCATACCCAAAAGAAAGCTCCTTTGTCAAGAAGACGACGACGACGTTTTGAGGGAGATACAGATAATGCATCACTTGTCTGAATACCCAAACGTTGTCCGGATACAAGACACGTACGAGGATTCCAACAGCGTGCACCTTGTGATGGAGCTTTGTGAAGGAGGTGAGTTGTTTGACAGAATCATTAAGAAAGGTCATTACAGTGAGAGAGAAGCTGCTAAGCTCATGAAGACTATTGTTGGTGTTGTGGAGACTTGTCACTCTCTTGGGGTGTTGCATAGAGATCTTAAGCCTGAGAATTTCTTGTTCACTTCTGTTGATGAAGATGCTTCTCTTAAATCTACAGACTTTGGCCTCTCTGTTTTCTCCAAACCAGGTCTGGACTTTTCAGTGGTTATTAAAGCTATGTTGACTCTCTTTGTTGTGCTAGTTTAGGGACCAAACAGTTAGACTGTGTTCTTGAATATGGTAAAATGCAAAAATCTACTTGGTGTTGTTTTGGGGAAGTACATTGAACTCTTGATTAAGATCTTTATCTCTCAAATGTTGTGACTGAGTTTGTGTGTGTGTTTGTTAGGTGAAACGTTTTCAGAACTAGTTGGGAGTGCTTACTATGTAGCACCTGAGGTTTTACATAAGCATTACAGTCTTGAATGTGATGTATGGAGCTGTGGAGTTATCCTCTACATTCTCTTATGTGGTTTCCCTCCTTTCTGGGCTGGTTAGATCTTCCACTGTCTTTCTTTCTCTTTAAAGATGATACAATCACAGTGTCTCACTCTCTCATGTGTTCTACTTTGTATCCAGAAAGTGAGATTGGTATCTTCAGAAAGATTTTACAGGGAAAAGTGAACTTTGAGATCAATCCTTGGCCTAGCATTTCTGAGAGTGCCAAGGATCTTATCAAGAAAATGCTTGAGAGCAATCCAAAGGAAAGGCTTACTGCTCATCAAGTGCTGTGTAAGCTCTTGCCTTTTTAAGTTGATGGATTTTCTTGCAAGTGGTGATTCAAGTTTTCTTGTTTTGTCAGGTCACCCTTGGATTGTGGATGACACGGTTGCTCCAGATAAACCATTGGACTGTGCGGTTGTGTCCCGCTTGAAAAAGTTCTCTGCAATGAACAAACTGAAGAAGATGGCGTTACGGGTCATTGCAGAGAGACTATCTGAGGAAGAGATCGGTGGGCTTAAAGAACTGTTCAAGATGATAGACACTGACAACAGTGGGACCATCACATTTGAAGAGTTGAAAGACAGTTTGAAAAGTGTTGGGTCAGAGCTAATGGAATCAGAGATCCAAGAACTCTTGCAAGCAGTAACTAAACAACTCTCTTCTTCTTACTATTTAGTTTTCCACTATTCTTATCATCTCTCTCATTGTGTGTATGTGTCAGGCTGATGTTGATGAAAGTGGAACAATTGACTATGGAGAGTTCTTAGCTGCAACAATCCACTTGAACAAGCTGGAGAGAGAAGAGAATCTTGTGGCTGCATTCTCTTTCTTTGACAAAGATGCAAGTGGTTACATCACTATAGACGAGCTTCAACAGGCTTGGAAAGAGTTTGGTATAAACGATTCACATCTTGATGAAATGATCAGAGACATTGATCAAGACAATGTGAGTAGCAATTTTCACAAAAATCTTCTCACTGTTTCTTCTTGATGAAAGAAGAGTTTTATGGTTGTTTGGTTTTTGTAGGATGGGCAAATAGACTATGGAGAGTTTGTGGCAATGATGAGGAAAGGAAATGGTAATGGAGGCATTGGCAGGAGAACTATGAGGAACACTTTCAACTTTGAGAATCCTCTTCCTGATGAGTCAATCAATGGCTGAATTTGTTTATTTTACTGAAATTTCTTAGTTTGACATTAACTTTCAAAACAATCAAAAGATAGTTTTCTTATAATGTTTTTTGAAAATTAACATTAGCATAAACAAAGTGAAAGCAAAAACAAAACAAAACAAAAATTGAAGACACTGTAAGTATCACATAGATAAAAGGAAGAAGAGAAAAGATTAGTTTGTTTTCTTGTTGTCTTCTTCTTCTTTCTCAGTGATCAACTTCTTCTCTGCAGTTTCATCCTCACCTCCAAAACCAAACTCGTTAACACGTGTCTTGTCCACCGGGTAGACCCACCTTTGGTATAAGTATATCAAGAATATAATATCTGCAACACAAAGAAAAACAAATAGAGGTTTCTGAGACCTGATTCCGAAGTAGTAGTAGAGAAAGGTATTTTGCTAGATTTTACTCACCATCTCGGAACACGGAAAGCCGATGCAAAAGCGGCATTTTGATGACAAAGGCAAAGAGATCATCGATAATGGTGTTGAGGAACTTGTAAGTCATCTGTCTCCATGGTAAATGTGCCACGGATTTTAGCTTATAGTTGATGAATAGCTGAGGACACATCATGATGAAACCTGCAAACACACAAATCCCAAAATCAGAACAATTTCACAATGAGAGAATCTCAAGATTCTCAACAGTTTTTTTGGTGAAGGCTTACCGAACATGTAGACACAGCTTGTTAGTGAAGACAAGATCCACGAATACCAGCTCTTGTGGCGTTCGTAAGCGAGAGAATATATTGATAGTCCCACGACAAGGAGGAGGAGCACATATGATAAGAATTTGATGGCAATGTCATCATACTCCTTGGTTTTATTGCTTGCATATGATTCACGATCGTGGAACCTCAACCTTGGAATCATTCCACTTCGATCAACCTGTTAAGGTTTAAATGGTTGACAAGGTTCATATGTAAAGTAACAACATCGATATGAAATGTGTATATATGACAATTGACAAGTACCTCTATGCGCATGGCTTTCCCTATCTTCCAGAATTCAATGCAGACACCAACTCCTGAACTAGCCAGTATCATCCATGAAGTGTCGTTGTCAAGCAAGTAGAGGAAAATGACGAACTGACAGATAAAGTTCAGTACAACAGACTTTGCAGACAGTCCTTCCATAGATTTGTTTTTGTTCCAGAACTGGATATCTACAGGGCAAGATAAGTCAATCTCAATAAACTTTAAGAAAGAGGCTGTTACTTTTCGGGTTTTAAGTTACCATTTTTGAATGCCAAGAAGTCGAATACAGAATGAAGCATCGAAACAAACATCGTGATTCCCAACAGATAGGGATTTCCTTCCAAAAACACCCTCTGGAACACACACAAAACGTATTTACAATCAGCTCAAGGAAGAAATCAAGATCAAGTTTGTCTATAGTAAACAATAAACAACATCTATAAAAAATCCAACACATCATAGGTTTCATGTGAAACATAAAAGGACCAAAATTACCTTTAGTTCGTCAGATTCACCGTCAAGCATGCTTCCATAGCTACGCTGCATCTGGAAAGACTGATCAACTTGCTGAAACAGTTGCCACTTCATCATGCTTATGGGGCTTATTTCCAGTTCAAGTGGTACTTCTGTGACTGTCTCATTCATTGGAATCATCTTGTCCCTTAGCAGCCAAAACTCATTGAAGTAAATTGTCGGATAGTAATTTCCCGTGCTAGGTTCTACCAGCAAGTCTGTATATCTAAAGTTAAGTACAACATATAACATATTGGACAAGTAGACTACGCCAAGAGAGTTGTGTAAAACCCAAATAACTAGATTTAACTATTTAATCTTTTTCCAAAAGTAATTGAAGGATACGAGGAGCAATGTTTGGTGGGACACCATTCTGTGAATAGCTGTGACAAAAGTGAAAGAAGATATTAGTCAACCAGTATGGAACCATAGTAAATGCAATATGTAGTACTGTCTCTCCTGTGATTGCTCAAGGTAATGGCCATAGTTGATAAGTTCACTTACTCCATTAAATACTTTTGAAAATAACCAGAACCATATGTACAACAAGATAGAAAGTGAATCCATCTTTATTATTACAATTTAGTATGCAATGTTTGTTTCTAGAGTCCCAGTTTTTTCTAATAATACACAAAATACTTACTGAGTAAAATCATCGACCAGGTTAATCGTGACGTTGGGTTTCCAGAGGGATACCCATTCCACAGGGACTTCTTCCTTCACTTCCGAGTTTTTATCAACAACTTTCTGCGAAGTAAGCTTCACGTCAGTTCATTATTACACATCTACTGAATTCATCAGAGCACAAGACAAGAGCATAAAATATTTCCAGAAAGAAAACTTCCACACAAGCATACCTCAACCTCTGGTTCAGATTCATCAGAGTCTTTAGCATTATTTCCCAAGAGGCTCTTCTTCTTATTTGCTTTCCGCTTCGGAAAGTAAGTCGCAACAGCTAAAATAGCAAAAAAAAAAAAAAAAAACACAAGTCCCATTCAGCCAATACATAAACCTAACTTTTTTTAAAAGAAAGATCTTTCTAAAACAGGTCTTACGGTGAGTCCTGCCAAAGCTATTAAGAGGCTGATACTCAGGATCACTAGGATCAATAGGGAACCCAGATCGAGCAAAGAAGACATGAGCATACAGACTTCCATTATTCTGTAGTGTCTGAACCAAAAAAAAAACATAGTAAACTCAACGCAGCTTCTTAATATAGGATTAGATACTAAAACAGTGAACTTTCAGCTTACCTCAGATGGATAATACTTGAGTGATCTGGTTCTGATACTCTCCGGAGTCCAAACAGCATAAGGTATGTTCGTCTCATGCCAATAAAGAGCACCTTCATTACTAAAGTCATTAAACTTCTCTTGCTCCGAAAGATAAAACCACATATCCTGCATTTAACAAATAAAAACATCCATTAGTAGCAATTCAAATCAAATCTCCAAAACCCTAAAAACAAACACTACAAAATAGTTTCAAATACGATCTGAAACTTATCAAATAGAGTCTAATTAGCATTCATAAGCAAAAGTTCAAATCTTTAAAAAGAAACCCTAATTCTCTAAGATTAGAGGTTTAATTAATTAATTAATTATTTTACCAAAGATTCACCCTTGTGGAAGAGATTGGTCATGAGATGATGAGACTGAGAAGGATCAATCGGTTTCTGCTTTGGTGAAAAGAACTTTGAAGCAAAGTACCAGAACACTGCGATCCTTATGATTCCCGATACCGTTGAACCAAACCCTCTCTGCTGCTGCTGCTGCGGTGGTTGAGCATCGCCGCCGTTAGCAGCTACCGCCGCCGTTTGTGTTACCGGCGGGGCCATGTTAGTGGATCGAAGAGGAGGGATGGATGGTTTGCGTTACGTATACGGCGGATTCGAGCTGAGATGTAAAACGGAGATTGTTGGATTCAGTAGTGAGATATTTTAACGGAGATTTTTTAATATTTTATATTTTTCTTTTTCTTTTTCTTTTTTTGTGTAAATCAGAAATAAATAAATAAATAAATACAAGAGATTGAAGTCGTGTGACGATGCTCTTCCAATGTGATGCAAGTAAGAGTAGGCCTGGGCTTAATATACTGAAGCCGAAGTCCATAGTGTAACCCGCACCGAAGTATTGGTTTTGGACCGGTAGCGGACCCAAAGAAAATACCGATTGGACTTTAAAGCCCATATATTTCGGTTATGGTCCGGTCCGGTTTCAAACCGAGATCAAGACAAGGTAACCGAAACATACCGATCATTTATATATTTCTCTTACATATACATACATTCATGGCTATCTTTTTAATCTCGGTTTCAAGTTATCTTTATTTTTTTTGCAATTTGAAGACTTGTTCTTGGTTTGAATGTTGGTTTTAAGTTTAGACACAAATTTTCTTTTGCTGTTGTGTTTAAAACTTGTGTTTCAGTTGTGTTTTGATGTGTTTGAACTCAGTTTGTTTCAATGGAAATTTCGGATGTTTGGTTAAGTTTGGTATATTTCGGTTTGTTTGGTTATTTTTAATTGACTATGGTTGTGAAAAACCGAAACCACACCGGAACCGTAGTGTTATCGGTTGGTAGTGGATTTTGTTTCCTTCAACCGCACCGATCCGAAACCGATTGATCCCGAACCGAAACCATTATTCATTATAGAAAATACCGATTGGTACTTGTGCTCTGTGAACCGATAGTCCGAACAACCGATTCAACCGAACCGAAACCGAACGGTACACCGAAGTCCCAGGCCTAAGTAAGAGTATGACACACCATTGTCTTTGTCAACATTTATAGTATGATTTCACTCAGGTCCTTGTATTTTAGATAACTTTGCTATGATCTCCCCCCAACATTTAATATCTTTTAATCCCCCCATGATTCGTAACTTCAATAGTATAACTAGATTTTGACCCGCGCTTGAAAGCGCGGAATTAAAAATTTATATAATTGGGTTTTTTCTTAATTTAAATAACTTTTTGGTATAAAATCAATTCATCAAAGTTTGTGGTGATGATTGTTTTTCATTAATTTTTAGTTTCATTTTGTAATTATAGATTTTGTTTTAAAATTTTGGTTTTTAGTTTTAAGTTTATATTTTTGATTTTCAGGTTTTGGTTTGAGTTTTTTAATTTTTATATCCGCTGAGTTAGTTTGAACTGATATTACCAACAAACAAATCTCAAATAATCAAACATCTAATTTAAAGCTGAAAATATGACAATTTAAAAAAAAAAAATTTGCAATAGTTTATTTTGTAAATAAACAAAAGCAAAAAATATAACCTGCGTTTTCAGCTTTTGGTTTGGATTTTAGCTTTTAGAGTTAGTTTTTGATTTTGCTTTACATATTTTTTTTTAAATCTATAAATTATTTAAGAAAAATAAAACAATACATTATTTAAAATTTACCATTGAAATTTATCAAAAAAAAGTGATTGTTATTTAAAATAAAAATACATTAACATGTTTTAAAGTACATAATTTAAATAAATGATTAATAATAGATAATTTTATATTGTTAAAAATATTAAATTTTGGGCCTGAAAATAGTAATTGATTTTTTGATCTAGTAAGGTGGAAAGTTTTTTCAATTTTTTTTTGGAATTTTCCTTAATACTAAGCCCAAAAACCAAACCATATAATTTGTTTTAAAAACAAAAGAAAGCCCAAGACTATATCCCATAAATAACCACCGATTTAATTTAAGTAACTAGATTTCGACCCGCGCAACCGCGCGGGTGTTCATTTTCGTTTATATTTAGTTATATAAACATTTTGTTTTCACTTGTAAATTGGTATATATTATAGTAATTCACATATTTACGATATGTATAGTAAATTTTTGTCAAACATAATAATATTATATAATAAGTGCTTTAATCAAATAGATTGTTTCAAAATTTTATATTATACATGTTTTTCAAACATGTGTTTGTTTCTTCTTCTATATTTTATTGTTTGTTAGATTAGTATTTCATTTTTAGATAAAGTAATATAAATAGAGTTTGATTAAATATTAGTATACTTTAATTTGCAAAGATAATATAAACTTCGAAGATTTTTTTTGCTAAAATCTAAACTTATAGCTTCATAAATTAATATTATAAATTTATTAAAAAGGAATTTTTTTAAACAATTTCTTTTTTAAAACAATATAATTTTTCAAATTTACATCGAAATAAATTTATCTAATTTATATAGCGTGTAAATTTGATAGGGTATATAAATATTTCATATTACTAATATGTGATTTTTGTTAATATATTGTGGATGCATTTAACTATTATTGACATATTTCCTTATAAATAATAGAAGATTCCTAAACTTATATCTATTGACATATTTTGCGTGACTAAGTTGGAAGGTGTGGGGTAATTTACCAAAACTAACTTATTAAGTGTATCTTTTTTATTATAGATATGATTTTTCATAAGATATAATAATGATAAGATTATTAGAGAGTTAATGTAACATAACTTTCTAGTAATAGTCCATTTTTAAAAAAATCACACATGAAGTCAAGTCATGACTTCTGTTTTAATATATAAGATACTGTTCAGTTAACTATATGTTTTGTATTATTTGTAACACTCTAGAAAGAGTCCAAACTTAAATGACAACTTGTATTAGTAGATAAAAAGAATTATTCTATTTTAATAGACTAGATTGCAACTTGCAAGCAAGGGCACTATATTTTAGGTAACTTTGCTATTATCCCCCCAACATGTTAAATATCTTTTAATTTCCCCGAATATTTCGACTTTGCTAGTATAATTGCACATAAGGCCCCTATTTTTTAGGTAATTTCACGATTATTGCCCCCAATATGTTAATTACCTTTCAATTTCCCCCAATATTTTGACTTTGCTAGTATAATTGCACACAAGGCCCCTGTACTTTAGTACCTCTACGAATATTGCCCCCAATATGTTAATTATCTTTTAATTTCCCCAATATCTTGACTTTGCTAGTATTATTGCACACAAGACCCCTATACTTTAGGTACCTATGTTAATTATCTTTTAATTTAACCCAATATTTCGAAACTTTTAAGTAGAACCCCTAAACTTTGATACTTATCAAACATTCAAACTTTGGTTTTGGTCACAAAACACTTCCTTAACCGTCTTTACTGAAAATGGAGAATAATAATAGTGTCTTAAATCTCCTTAAGATTATTTATCCCTACTGAGATTGAGAATGGTCTTTTCCTCCAATCTCCTTAGATTCGCCAACGTTGAAAGCTTAGTAGTCTTCAGCGTCATCAGCATCGCAATGGCCGTGCTTGTTCATGAGCTGCGCCAACGACTTATCAAACTCCCTCTCAAGATTAAGCATCTCCTCGAAATGCCTCGTCTTCATCTCTGCCACCTTTTTCTCTTGCTCTTCTATCAGCTTCTCCCTCTCCTCCACAAACATTTTCATCTCTTTCTCTTGACACTCTATGAAGATGGACACTTCTTCAGCTCTGCATAACACAAGATATTTTAGTTTACTCTTTTTTTTTTTTCTTTTGACCAACAACAGCAGGATTTGTTATACATTACCTCTTTCGCAAATCAACAACTTTAGCACGCTCCTGCTGCTGCTGCATCTCAAATTTCTCTTCCTTTGCGTCTCTTTTCTCATGTATCTGCTTGATTATCTCTTGGCAAAATCTGTCTTGTGAATCCATCTTCAACCCACCAAAGTTTTTTTTTCAAATCAAGTTAATCAGAAAAAGTGTATCAGTAGGTAAATTCTAAAATCATGTGCGTGTGTGTTTTCCGACAGCAAAAAATAACATACCTCTACTCTGCTCTGCTCATGCTGCATCTTTGTTCTCTGTTTCACGATACGGTTCTCTTCTGCAGTCTTACGCAGCTTCTCGCTCAAGATTCCAAGAGACTCCTCCAGCACCTTGGCGTGCTTGTTCTGTTTTGTCAGCTTGTTCTTGAACCAGTTTAGCTGCTGGTTGTCTTCAGCGATCTGCCTCAGCTCCTTCACAACATACTCCTGGTACGATTTCATTTCGTACTTCAGCCTTGTCTTCCCTACAAATATACACATGGAACATATTAACAAGGACCGACAAAACTCTTAATTCAAGACTTCAAAACATATATTTGTAAGGGAGATAACCTTGACAGTGTTGATTGAATACATCCAGATCTTGCTTGGTAGCAAGGAAGCCATATAGTTGGCGAACACCTCCAGAAAACATACCGCGGCGACGGTCCCAGGCGCTTCTATCCATCCCTTTCTGAGCCAAGTCCCTGTGTAAGCGGTCAGCTTCAAAATAGCCAGTGGCGCTACTCTCAAAGATCAGAACACTCATCCCACGATGTCCCTGTGGACCATATGAATGACGTGCCCTAATAGCAGGATACTCGTTAAAGTATTCAAGCAGCTCCGGGTTGCCCATGCCTAGCCACTGATATGTACAACATAGTTAGTTTTAGTAAAGAGAGAGTGAGTTATAAAGGGTCAAAAGACATAAGAAGTTCACCTTATCATTGTCGTCCTTGTCAAGTCTAGTATTCATAATGATGACCATAGGCGGCCAGACAATCTCATGATCCTTTTCCTCCTCACCCAAACCCTTCCACTGCCCGTAAATCTCACCACAGGGAATCACAGACGCTCCCCTCATCTGCAGATCCTTGTCAAGAACCTCAGCAAGCTCCCTGTGTAGCTTAACACGTCTAGCTCCCTTTGTCCTCGCATGAGCCAGAAGTGGCTGAAGGTTGTACCAGTCAATAGCACCAGGCCCGTTCTGACAAGCAGGACAATGCCACTGCCTCTGCGGTTCATTTATCTGCTCAATAGACAAACTATCCAAGCTCTCGAAAAACTTCTTAAACCACTTATTCTGCTTCCTCGTCCCGTGACTCTGTTGACTCACATCAGAGTCATAATCATCACTCGCAAGGTCTTCATCAGAATCATCCAAACCATCATCATCATCATCTCCCTCAGAAACATCATCATCATCACCATCCACAACCTCCTCGGGAACAGCGTGCTGAGCAGCACCTGGCCTAGACTGCCAATTCCATCCTCCTTCCAAAGGAGGTTTAGTCACAGCCGCCGCTGGGTTACCATACCCTCTGTTCATCCCTTGTCCACGACCAGTAGAGACTTGCCCTCCCCAAGCTTTGCCATTTCCTCTCCCGTAGCCATTGTTACCCCTCCCTTGCTGCTGAGTCCCACCACCCCATGCTCTAGGAGGGTTCTGGTTAGGAGATGAACCCCATGACTTCCCCGTTCCAGCAGCGTTTCCAGGCTTGTTCTTGTTCCTTTTTGAGATAACCTCCCACTCTCCTCCATCGTCTTGTGAAGGAGCCAGCTTTGTCTCTGAGAAACCTTTCACCAACTGTTCAACATCTGAAGAGACGCTCTTCCCCTTAGACTTTGAATCACCTCTGGAACCCATACCGAAACCAACCTGTGGACTCAAACAAAAGCCAAAGAGTTAGATCAAGCCAAAAAAATGAGGCCAAACTCAAAAAGTTTTGATTTTTTTTCCGATCAACGAGTAAAAAACACTTAGCGAAAACGAGTAAAGCACAGAAACTCTAAATAGTAGAAAAAATATGAAGTCGTACATGAAACAAGAAAAAAAAAACCTAAAAAATAGGAACTTTAGGTTAATGTTAATGACGAAGAGGAAACGAAATCGAGGATGTAATGTGTAGGGAAGGAGAGATCAAGGTATCTTGATGAGAGACTTACAGAGTAAACGACGAGGATTACGGGAGATGAGACGACGCCGGAGACTGATGAGTAGTACTTGTGAGAGCAAAGGAGAGAAGACTGTGAAGAGAGAAACTGACAAATGGGAGAAAGGTGAGTGGTTTGCTCTTTAAAACGGCCGAGTCCGAGTCCGGACTCCAAATTTTTATTCAATTTGATTTTGTTGTTTTTTCTTTACCTTTTTTGTTTTCTTCGTCAGGCTTTAATTTGGCCCATTTATTACGTACGAACATGTTTTGTTTCTGCTACTCGTTGAGTCGTTTGGACTCTATATTAACACTAGGCCTGGGCGTTCGGGTTCGGATCGGGTATTTCGGATATCGGTTCTTTTTTGTAACACCTCCTAGGTCCCATTTTAAGAAATTCTTAAATTCGGATCGGGATCGGATATAACACATCGGTTTCGGTTCAGGTTCGGATTATACTGAAGTTACCATATATCATTTGGGTTCGGGTTTTACTGTATCGGTTTCGGATTAACTAAAGTAAAATTCAAAGAAAACAAATAAACAAACACTCATAAGTTGACTAGATAAGAACTAAGAAACATGTCTCTCAAAATTAATAAACTCAAACTTAGTAAAAATGTTTGCAACAACACACTAATACCGATAATAGAAACATAAAGTTTTAAAATGGAAAACAAATTGAGACAAAACCGCAAAGAGATTACTATGATTCATATGACACAGAAGACTCAGATTGATTTCTGAAAATCAAGTCCTTTTCGGATTGAGTTCTTGAAATCAAAGATGGTGGAGGAGATAGAGAGAATTGCATGTTTGTGTTTCTGAACATACTCTTCGATAAAACACCTTATTTTAATAGGAGATTAGGTTTTTGAAACTAAGAAGAGGAATCGCCCTAAGGTTATTATGAAAGGTGTGGTTGTGTCTAGACTTAGTTGTGTCTTAGAATTGAAAATAACAAAGTGTGCTTGTGCCTTTTTGGAAATTGTCAAAATCAATAATGATTAATACGTGTGTATATTTACTGTACATTATACATATAATCGGTTATTTCGGGTTTTAGTTCGAATATCGGATTAAACCGAACCCGAACCCGATATCCAAAGTATCAGCATATCAAACCCGATCGGGTATTTTGAAAGATCCATAACCGATCGGGTTCGGGTTTTTCGGTTCGGGTTCGGTTTCGGATTATGGATAATATGCCCAGGCCTAATTAACACTGCAAAATTGCAAATGGTGGAAATACATTACACAACAAAACGTTATTAAAAACAAAAATTACACTAGCTTAATTATATGAGAAAATGACTAAAATAGACCTTAAAAAGTTTTTATCACAAATATAGATCATAACAATTAAAATGACCAAAATATCATTTAAATATTTTATTAAATATATATTTATATCACTTGGGTTAACTAATTCTAGATTTTTTGTTTAGAGTTGAGGAGTGGGTTTTTGAATAGGGTTTCGAATTTTAAAAAAAATAAAGAAACTTAAAAATTCTCAAAATAAAAATTGCTATTTTGGTCATTTTAATTTTTAAAGTCTATTTTGTGATAAGAACTTAAAAGAGGGCTATTTTAGAGAATTGTCATAATTATATTGTTGTACATTTAAACATATTATTTCTTAACATAATTTCAAATCATTCAATGCTATTCAATTTTATAATGATATATTCACCATTATAATAAAGAAAACAAGAACAAAAAAAAAATTTTAAAAAAATATTTTGAACTTTTATAATTTTAAATAATATGAGAATCCATTTCATAGGAAAAAAATCAAAGAGTTATTTGGAAAATAATCATAGAGTAACTGAAAAAAAAAATAGGTACAGTATAATGGAGAAAGACTAATAAATACATCATTTAATGGATCCAAAACGTTAACCAACTTATATTTTTGAGGTTCAAAAAGCCCAATGGGCCTTTCCTCTTTATCCTCCAACGAAACACGGACGAAGCAAAGAAAAAAAGCTTCCCTTTTCATTCTCCCACTATCAAACATGGCGTAATTGAGCAGAGAGATCCAACAACCATACTTACAGCTCCGCTGTCACAATTCGAGACGAAGAAGCAAGAGATCTAACACAACAAGTAATAAATAAGAGCTTAGAGTTCAGAGAGAGAGAGAGAGAGAGGATGGATAAGATGAATCAGGCTTTGGAGAAGATGAAGATGTTGGTGGGAATGGAAGTTGAAGACGAGGAACGAGCTGCAGAAGAAGAGAGTTCTCTCTCTTTTATGGAAGATCTTAATCGCAATTGCGCTTTGACTACCAAACAGGTTTACTTAACTAACTGTTGTTTACTTTGGACCAAGTCATCTGCATTTAACTTAATGGTTTATGGCGAAAGATTTGATCATTTCGATTAAAATCTTACAATGTAACATTCATAGAGAATAAAAGGATGATCACATTTTCTGGAATCTGTCTAGAGTGGTTTGATAGAAGTTTGATTAGTTATAGGACAGCTATGTAGTTTAGGTTTCATTAATGTTATATCTCTGTTAAGTGTCTTGAATTGGGTTTTATCTTGTGCTAATATGATGTTGTCTCTCTCTCTGTGTTTCCATGAGAACAGAGATTCTATGGATTTGCGATTTGCTTGTCAGCTGGCCTGGCGTGTACTCTTTTGGTAAGTATAAACTCTTATAGCATGCATTGAAAGGGATCATTTTCTTTATTCATATGTGGCAGTTACTATAAAGTCTTGTGTCTCTTTTAAAAATGTTATAACTCTTTATCTTTATACATGTTTGAGAATGCAGTCGATGCTTGTTTTCTTCAACCCGATCAAGTTTGGCTTCACATTCACTCTGGGAAATTTGATGGCACTTGGGAGGTCCGTTTTTGGATTATTATTTTTTTAGCTTAGCTTGTGTTTGCTCATAGGTTTCTATTTTCTTTTCTTTTATCTGTCTGCGCATAGGTTTTAAGTTGCATGTCCTTTTTGTATGACAGCACAGCATTCCTTATAGGTCCACAACGGCAGGTGACGATGATGCTTGATCCAGCTCGCATCTACGCTACTGCTTTGTATCTAGCCAGCATTATCATTGCCTTGTTTTGCGCTCTCTATGTAAGTTGTGTTTCTCAGTTTAATCTACGGGATAGAAATTATATTAAGCATAGTTAAAGTCTGGTTTGAAGTTAAAGACTATGTAATGAGAATAACTTTGCTTACAGGTTCGTAACAAGCTGCTGACGCTGCTTGCTATCATTCTTGAGTTCTCTGGTCTAATATGGTATGCCAACTTCTGTAACATTGTTTTTATTTATACATGCAGTCATGATGCAATTATATAATTTACTCATCGAAACATATATTAGCTTGAGCTAGGAATACATTGGTGAACCGAATGCTACTTATATGGTTTCTGAGTGTGTCACAAAAGCTGCCATTCATCTTGTTCTGCAGGTATAGCTTGAGCTACATCCCTTTTGCAAGGACCATGGTCTCAAAGGTCTTCATGACTTGTTTCGACACCGAGTTTTAAGCAGCCCTATATACACATCGACTAAAAGAGTTTTCGTCCCAAAACCAACTGTGCGCTGTTTTAATGATTGGTCCATGTTCAAAGCTGGGCTTAACTTGTTTGATGCACGAAGAACGCTAAATACTCTAATGGTCTTTGGTTCTCTTTTTGGTTTTCTACTTGAGTGTTAACATGATGTCTTCACAATTCGTATCACAGTTTCCTGTATATTTTGTTGTGGAATATAATGTAGATTTGGTTGCGGTTCCTGTCTTCCTTTTTACCTACTTGTTTGAGTTCTTCCGATTTAGAGCTAGGAAACCTATCAGAAGATATTTTGAGCACCACTGTTTAGTTCTCTAACCAACCATTGTTAACTTAATTACGACATAATCCAAGTGCAAACACTCGAAAGTTGCGGCTTAAATTCTAAAAATGAGAGAAATTTTGTGAATAAATGCAAGAATAGAAACAAATCCATGGCCTTAATGAAAAGAACGAAATCACATAGTACGATACAATCTTATCAGATGCTTGCTAGGAACATAAAGAGTTGATTCAACAGAAATAAAAGAGATGCAGAAACAAGGACAAATCTCAACTCTCTAGCGAGCTGACTGAAGCAAAGTTGCTCCTGGCTGGTTAAGTGAAGAAGCTCTCTAGAAGACAACAGTGTCAAGCATGGTGCCTAGTGTCTGAACAATGTTGGATGACATCAAGTTGGATACATGTTCTTCCAGATGCTTCTTTGCGTCTTGTCTTCCCACATTCACTATCGCCAGTTTCTCAGGTGACAGCTCGTCCTCCTCTTGTACCGCCTTGTTATATTTGGCAGCCAAGCTCAACATTTCCTGTTAAACACGAGAAAGAGACAATGTCAATGAACATGAATGTTTAAGCAATAAAAAGATTGCAAAATACCCAAATTTTCTATTACCTGCACTGTCTGTTCGTTTGTCTTGGAGTGGGTGTCAAAGCGTCTTAGAGTCAGACCATCTGTCCATTTCTTCTTGTGGAGGTTAAGTAGCATCTTCTCCTCGAGCTCGTTCTTCCTGTAGTTGATGGCTATCGAGTAGTAGTGTCTGTTCAACCCATGAATCAAGGCCTGCATAGTAGTATCCACAAGTAGGTATCAGCGACATCCTTAAATTTTGTTCCAATTAAAAAAAAAAAAAACAAGCTTCACTATGTGAAACATCACCTGAATCGATGGTTTGTTCAGATGCCCAAGGTTCGATGTTGTTTGACGAGGTTCCTGCCCAAGCATGATGGTCTGCGGGTTTATTGAGCGGAAAGCATCAATCACCACTTTCCCCTTCACACTTTGAATGGGATCAACCACCACAGCAACAGCTCGTTGGTTCAAAGCTTCAAAACTCTACAAAAACACACAAGATGTTCAACAATGAGCATACATATTCCAATCCAAACTATATAGATATATGTAAGTCCAACAAACAAACTTAACAATGGAAACCCAACCACAGCAGGGTACAGGACACAAGGGGAAACATTCGAGAGCGTAAGAGCAATGCATTACACACAAAGAGATTGCATTGACCAAGTATCAACTAAGCAAACAAGATGTTCAACAATGAGCATACATAGTCCAATTCAAACTATATAGATACATAATTCCAATACACAAACTCTACAATCAAAACCCAACAAGGTACACGACACAAGGGGAAACATTCTAGAGCATTTTAAACAAAGAGATTGCATTGACCAAGTATGAACAAAGCATACCTGTTGAGTATTAATATCAACACCAGAAAGCCAGCATCCAAACCCAGGATGAGAATGATACCAACCCACCACCATTTCAGGTCTGAAACACAATACATAAAACAATTAAACTCCAAAAACAAATTTCAAAATAAAAAAACACTTTAAGAATTTTTACCTTCCAGTCTGTTTGAGCATATCAAGCATATTAGTCTGGAAAACATGATCAACAGCTTCAACACTAACACCAGTCCCACTCTGAGGCATAGCGAAAACATCCACAACCCTAACAGTGTACTCATCCACAAACTCTCCAAGCATCAACCCCATCACTTCCATAGGAACTCCAGCTCTTCCTGTATCAAACAACCAATAATCTTTCTTAAAATCTCTCCAACTCAATCCACGTGGCATTAATTCAATAAACCACGAAAATCAAAAACCAATAATCTTCTTTCAAATCTCTCTAAACTCAATCCACGTGGCCATTAAAGATAACAAACAGATCGATTAATCTTATGAAACCCTAAGAACGAGGAAAGTGAAATCGGGGATTAGGATGTTGGATGATGATTATTATACCGTGCTTGAGCATCTTGAGGAGGGCGAGAGAAGAGATGTAGACTTGCTCCGATGTGTCGAGAGTGGGGGAATCAGGAGATGCGTGACCTAATCCGCCACCGGCGCCGAAGATTCGCTGTAATCTCTCCATAATCGAATCGAATCAGGCGTCTTCTTCTTCTGAGCTGCTTTGGGATCTTATTAAACCTTCTCTGAGAGTTTTATTTATTAACAAGACAAGACGGAGATGTTTTACATATCAGTCCTCTATTATTTCGATTTTATTTATTTTAGACCCAAAGAAAAACAAATTTGCATTTTCTTTTCGAATTGGGCTAAAAATATAAGACAGGATGCAATGTTTTAATTTCATCGCCTTCATAGAGTTGTGAGTTGTGACTTGTGAGTGTGGTTAGTATAAACTATTTTTAGAGTCTTATAGTACTATGGTTAGTATTGAACTACTTTTAGAGTTTTAGTAATTCGTTAATTTTTGTTGGATACATGATTTGCAGACTAATAGCTTTTGTTTCTGTATGTTTTAAGACTTTTTTTTTGGGTCAAAGTATGTTTTAAGACTTTTGTGTAGATATTAATACAGGCAAGTGCAGAAAATTTGTTTACTGCGAATCTTTAGCCCATATGGTTTTATTTGGCAGCTTGAAACGTTCATCGAGTGTAAACAAAAGAGAATCAAAGCTTGTTCAACAGCATCTCATTTCACAGATCTTTGAACCAAATCAAACTGTAATGGATCGATCTTCTGGGAGCAGCAGCAACATTATAGGAAGAAGGTTACTCAAAGATCAGGCATGCCCTTTCCTGTTTTAGCATCATATGTCTGCTCCCAAACAAACTCCATTGGTGTGTCCTTAGGGCCAGCTGCAAAAAGAAATTGACCAAAGTATCAATCCTCTGTAAAAAAAAAGCAAGCTATTACCAAATCCTATAGAGAGCTGTGGGCATAGTGAGATGTAAACGAACTACGTGAACACATAGGTTAGTGAAGCTGAGCTTCTACGTACCGGTAGTGGGTCTTGGTGTTGTCCTTATCTTTAGAATCTCTGGGCGAGGAATTATAGAACCAGATGTGCCTGTGCCTCTGGCAACTCTTACTTTTGTTCCATCCTCTAGGTACTTTACACCAACCTTACAAGGCCTCCTGAGGTAGAAAAAGGTAATAATAATAGACAAATAAGAAATCTCCCGCTTTGATCAAAAGAGTAAATGGTGAGAGTAGTAAGAAGTGAGATCAATACATACCCGGTGACAGGATCAACAACTTGGACATTTGAGGCGTGAAGAGGAGCCTCTACCGTGAAAATCCCACCTTCATGATCAGGACCTCCCTTTATATGCTTCTTGATCTGCCATTCCAGAAGAAAAAACATCAGAGAAAAAAAAGAATACATAAGCTATATGATCCAAAACCAAACTGAGAACTTTAAACAATTCATAACACAACGAAGCTAAATCCAGAGGATAAGACCCGCTTTGTGAGTTTCTGTATCCAACTAATTGATGCTTCAAGTTAAATATAAGAATCAAATGAAGACTGATAACTACATGATTTGTGTTAAGCTAAGGGTATGAGCCTCATTCAGAGAAAAAAAAATGGACTTTATACACTCACTCTCTCAAACGAATGAAACTGAGCAAACAAAACATTTATACAGAACACAAGATGATTCGAGACTTGACTAACCAGATTCTTTCCTTCAACAATGACACGGTTCTGGGATCTGATGACGCGCTTAATGGTTCCAGTCTCACCTTTATCTTTCCCTCGAATTATCATTACCTTAAAAAAAAAAATCAAAGACAACATCACAAACAAACCAAACTAGACAACCAACAGAACAGAAGTAAACAGAATATCCTTACATTATCTCCACGAAGTATCTTCCAGTGTCTGATGAGTTTCTCAGCAGCTTTCCAACCCATAACTCCTGATCTCTAAGATGAGAAATCCTAACATCACAACAACAAAAAAGAGAGTTGCTTTCACATTTCTATCACAGAGCTCATCACGAGATGGATATCATGACGAACCCAGATCAAAGATATTGCAAAAGGCAGGGCCAAATTAGAGGATGGATTGCACACAGCCACCAAGATTAGGGTTTTCAAAAAAATCACAAAGATGCAATATACTTGATTTAATATCTACTTTAGGGATCGATCGAAAATTCCGACAAAAGGGAGAAAAACTGATGCTTGTTAACGAAATCGCTGCTGGGGAGATGCGAAAGCAAGTTGAGCTGACCTGTGAGGAAGAGCAACCAACGGCGTTGAGGGCTTTATGTGATGCCGACGGTACAGGCGGCGGCGTTGACGACGGTGCTTGAATAAGTCGGGAGTATTTTGATTGTGATGAGTGTATAAAGCTAAAACCCTAAATCCCACTGATGAGTGACGTCATGAAATGTGAAGATGACCCCGCGTTTTGATAAATATATGGTTACAAAATGTTTTTTTTTTTTTTTTTGTTGGAATTTTCGAAAGAGAAATTTTCTAAAATATACTTAAAAGGAATTTTGTCATAAATATAGAGTTTGAAAATAAAAATGACCAAAACATATTTAAATATTTTATCAAAAAACAAGTAAATATATATTTATATCATTTGGATTAACTAATCATATATTTTTTGTTTAGAGTTGATGAGTGGAGTTTTGAGGGTAAGATTTCCAATTTTTAAAAATACAAAAATCTTAAAATTTTCAAAATAAAAAATAAAAAAATGTTATTTTAGTCATTTTAGTTTTGAGGTCTATTTTGTGAAAAAAATTTAAAATTGTCTATTTGAAAATTTTGCCCCATAAACTATAAGAAACTATATACAAAGTTAATTATATTAAGTTTAACACTATAAATTTAATGTTAAAATGCATATGAAAAAACATGCTTGTATTATCAATTGGTTTAGTGAATATAGTGAGTATGTTTTGTATTTGTATATTCCAAAATTTAAGAGCAAAATTGTAGAGTTTCAAATTTCAAATGGAAGACCGCTGTTAGATTTCTATGTTTGATATGCCGTAACTACAACAGTATTCATAATGTGGTTTGTTTACAAATGAACAGACCGAAGTTTTTCATGTCTAGACAATGCTGGTACACGAAACAATATTGATAATCTTCGTGTGCAACTCCATGATCAATTTGGTTTTGTCGGAGGCGAGAAAGAATGGCGCTGCAAGACTAATACTAGTGGTGGTGAATGGTGATGTGTTGTTGAAAGACACCTTACTAAACAAGATCTATTAGTGTGTTCTTAGAGTATTTTCAACGGTGTTATCCGTTGGAGTCCTTAAAAACAATCTTTATTTAGAGATTTTAAAAATTAAATCTTTAATTTTTTGTATGATCTACTGATTATTTAATTATTATTTTTCTAATGATTTCCTCCTAAGGATTTCCGTTGGAGGTGCTCTTAGGCTTGATCCAATAATAATCTTTGGGTGAGCTGCAGAAAGAGATGAAAGACTTGACCCAATAATGATCCTAGCAAGCTACTACCCAATCCTTTTTAGAACTTTTGAATAAGGTTCTACACTATTTAGTGCACCCTACAATTACATACATATATATAATACATACATATACACATATATGGTTTTAGAACTCCAATGGGATATAACCCCCATTGGAGATGGTCTAATGAGTCATGTATGGTTTATCAAGAATCTCAGTTATTACATGTTACAACACATAGGTTAGGTTATTAAATGTATAGCAGACTAACTATGTTGATCAAGAAATTTGTTTTCATGCTCTGCCTTTGTTTGAGATTCTTAGTTTCCAGAGACTTATTCATCACTTTAACTTTAAGGCATTGCTTGTTGATCAACGAGCGTAAGTGCAGGATTGCATTGTTTTGTTTCATGACTTATTCTGTATTTAAAGAGTTGGTTTTGTTTCGATCCTTCTATATTCTATGTATATACGGTAGGTACATGGTAGCTCACAGGTATGAGGTATCTCACTGAATTTAAACTTCGATTAGTTGTGCCATACTGCCATTATTATGGTCTAAAGTATAATTTCGTCGTTGTATCCTTTGCTGCTACGGCTTTCACCATGACCACTACTGATTTTAACATAGAATTGAATGAAATTGACTTAGTAGATGCATCTTCTGACATAAAATAGCCTGTCTCCTGCAACATGTACATTGACTATAATATCACAATTCAATGCTCTCTGAGACTCCATTACTTTGGCCATCGATCTTGATATGGGGTGGGGATGACTGCAACAACACTCCACAAGAAACACACTGTTTACTTAAAAGCCCTTTCCACAATGCATATATCAAAAATTCAAAATATTTTCTATCTTTTTGAGATGATATCTTTCACACGTAACCATAAATTCCATTGGTTGTAAATTGTAACCATTTCCTTTTTTTCTCGATAAAAAACTTAAACTCACAGCTGGCAATATCTACTTGGTAAGCATATATATATACAAGGTCGAATCACTAAACCTACTCTGCATTAAAAAAAAATGGCGACAGATAATAATCAAAAGAAGCTAACGATCCCATTCAAAACAAGAATCACTCTTACCCTCCTCTCCACCTTCACCGACACCGCCCAACGCTCCAACGGCACCATCAACCGCCGTCTCCTCCGCCTCCTCGACTTCCGCGCACCTCCCAACCCCAACCCCATCAACTCCGTCTCAACCTCCGACTTCACCGTCGACCCTTCCCGCGACCTCTGGTTCCGTCTCTTCACCCCACACCTCCCCGGCGACCGCCACCACCGTCTCCCCGTCGTGATCTTCTTCCACGGCGGCGGCTTCGTCTACCTCAGCCCCAACGCCCACCCTTACGACAGCGTCTGCCGGCGTTTCGCCAGGAAGCTAAACGCTTACGTCGTCTCCGTCAACTACCGCCTCGCCCCGGAGCACCGTCACCCGGCGCAATACGACGACGGTTACGACGTCGTGAAGTTCCTCGACGACGGCGAGATTCTCCCGGCGAACGCCGACCTCTCGAGGTGCTTCTTCGCCGGAGACAGCGCCGGCGGGAACATCGCGCACAACGTCGCGATCCGCGTCTGCCGCGAGAGTCGCCGTTTCGCCGCCGTGAGGCTCGTCGGAGTTGTGGCGATACAGCCGTTCTTCGGCGGAGAGGAGAGGACGGAGGCGGAGGGGAGTCTCGTCGGGATGCCTCTGGTGTCGCCGGAGAGGACGGACTGGTGCTGGAGGGCGATGTTGCCGGAGGGAGCGAGTAGGGATCACGAGGCGGCGAAACCGAGTGGGGTTGATATAACGGGTCTGGATTATCCGGATACGTTGGTGGTTGTGGCCGGGTTTGACCCGTTGAAGGATTGGCAGAGGGGTTACTGTGAGTGGTTGAAGGTATCCGGGAAGAGGGCGACGTTAGTGGAGTATCCAAACATGTTTCATGCGTTTTATATCTTTCCTGAGTTACCGGAGGCGGGTCAGTTGATCCTGCGGATTAAGGATTTTGTTGAGGAGCGCGTGGCTTCACTCTCTGCTTAATGAAATCCCTAATGAATTATTATCATTTGTTAACTCGATTAATAATGTGTTATTAAGATATGTTTTTTTTAATCTGCGTTAATGTTATAAAGAGATGTATGAGATTAGTCTATTTTCATTACAATCCAGAGTTCACAACTATGAGGGAAATGTTTGTTTTGCATTTCATATTTGTGTTTAGACTTGAGCTTAAAACATGGAATTTAAACTGAGCACCTCCATTGGAAGTTCTTAAGGAAGAATTTTTTTTTTTTTAAAAGTCAAAAAATAAATCAAAAAGAAAATAAATTTAAGAATCAGTTTTTAAAATAGAGTTTTTAGAATTGATAAAAACTCTAACGTATCTTTTTTTTATTGGTTCATTTTGTGTGTCTTTCTCTCCCCTTTGCTTTTTTCTCTCTCTCTTAAGAATTCATGAGGGATTTTGTATCATTAGACATGACAAAACAATACATCAATAATTGAAAGTGGATTTAGTTGAGAATATGGCAAAAAATTGGAGTAAATCGAGATTTCAATTAATCAGTTTTTTCTGTTTACGATTTGTATTTATATTTTTAATATGTTTTTATGTCATTTTAATAAAAAATTATGTATTCTTTTCTTTCAAATCATTCAACTTAAAAAAAAAATTAAAATTTTTCTTTTAAGAACTTCGATGAAGTTCTCCTAATAGAGGATGAAAAAAGATAAATAAATTAACAAAAGTTCTAAAGTTATCAAATCACAAAAATAACCTCTAATTTAATCTGAAGAATCCATTAGGGTCTCTAATGGATGGAGGTGGTCTATCAGAGCTTCATTCGTTTTTTTTTTCATTTTAACAAATAGGAAGCTTTTTAAAAATATAAAATGTTTCTTTCATTTATTTATGTTTTATGCTTATTATATGAGTCGAGGACGAGCAGGTGAGGCCATTCCTAGGAAAGGTAAGTGGTTGAGTAGTTCGGTTTAAAGTGAAGCAGGCAATAATTCATTTATACAGAAGACATCAATGCCGATACGAATGCCTATTTACTCTATCCAACTACCACGCTTGTTCAGCTTTGTAATCTACGTATGTTATTTACATTTTGAGTAAAGATGCATTTACATACTCATAGCGACATGTCTAATATGCCAAGTGTGAATTTCTCTCCATTTTCTTTCTTTTATTCTTGTAAATGTAAAGTGAAAATTACATCACAGTTTGGACCACCATAGATGTAAACGTATATACAAGAAAACAGTGTGTTGATTCCATCGAGACCTTAATACTATTCTTTAGTTCATATTTAAGACAATGATTGAACATGATATCTTATAATATTGTATTAAAATAATCATGACTACAAATTTTTTATCAACATTATTGACCGCTGAAAACAAACTATAGCTCATGTGTTTTTCTATCATGCACACTCTTTGTTAATTTATTGTTTACACGATACTGCTAAAATGAATTCTTAGTTCAGAAGAAATGGTTAACTGAGACGACTTTTAGGCTGAACCCATACCATTTGAATGAATTAGGTGAACTGTCTATCAGCTTATAGAGATTCTGTCAATTACTTCCAAAAGTCGAAAATAAATAGAGACACAAATAAAATATTTATAGACGCAATTTTATATCACAACTCATTTATCCATTATGACAAACAGACAAAGGTTATAACAAGGTATGGGTTTGTGTCTGGCCTCTTTTAGATATCAGTGTAAGTTAGTAGTCTCTTTCTTATCTAGGCTTTGTGAGGACATAAATTGTATGAAAATGCTGATGGTGGTTGTTACTTGTTAGGATATTATGATATCATCTGAAAATGGAATTAATCCTACATAAAACATTCAATCGTCCATATGAAAATCAAGCTAAAGAACTACTAAATGAATTTAGATTCAAACCCTTTCTGATGGCGTGCATGCATGCATATCAGTAGAATTGCCATAGGTTTGAATTTAGACAAATATGGGCCTTTACGGCCCAATAAGAGCCCGTTCATGTAAACAGAGAAAATGGAAAAGAAAAGAATGGTGATTGAATCCATGGCCAATGGTTACAAATTTAATAATCAGGGGGTGACCAATTATTGAGTTCAAAATAATCAAAACTAGATTTTGACCCGCCCTTCAAAGGGCGGGTATACTTTTGTTTTAATATTTTTGAGAAGTTTAATGTTTTAATTTTTGTTTTCTTTATTTCTAGAATTGTATTTATATTTAATGAATAATATTTAAAAAGATAATGTTATTGATATAACAATAATTAAATAATAAATAGTTGGACCAAATATTTATCAATTAGTCATGATCATGTTTTTATAGATATAGTTAATATGTAGACTAATAAAATTCTAAAGATACTATTTATTAGTATAGTTTATGACAGTTATAATTTTTTTTCCAACAAAAAAAAGTTATTTCCAATAAAAAGTTAAAGTCAAAATCAAAATAGTTTCTCCTCTTTAAATAACATTGTATTGCCTTTAACACCGGAAAACATAATTATTGATCACACGTTCAAATATATTATGCAACTATCTATTTTAGTTTACATAAAATTGAGAGCAGTTGTAAGATAAAAATATGAGAGTGATGGGTTCCTATAATGTAGGAATAAGGAGAGGTTGTAACATATATCAATATTCATAATGGTAAGAATATGTAGAAATAATTAGTTTATTTAAAGGTAGTTCAATGGCACAAAAGTAATATTCCAGGATATACCAAGGGTAAATAATAGCAATGATTCTGTTTTAATAAATTTGATCCCCGACAGCAAGGTCAGTTTCGTAATTAAATGCAAAATTTGCAGCTTTTCTCTCTCTCTCCTCGCCGACAAATTTCTCTATTGGTTTCCTTCGCCGTCAATCTTATTACCGGCCGTCTTTATCCCTCCGACAAAATTCAAACCGTGACTTCTCGATTTCATTGGCCATAGGTTAGTCCCACCTTCTTCGCCCCGCTTTAGCTGCGCCGTCAATATTTAGGGTTTCGTTTGTTTTTTCTCCGTTGTAGTATATAAAATCTTAGCTTTATGTTTGTTACTTGCGCTGCAGTCAATAATATTTACTTTTACCCTAATCACATGTGTTTTTTGTTCTGTCTTTTTAATGGAACTATAAAGGCTTTGACTTTTTTTTTTCTTAAATGAATGTTAAATTGGATTCAAATAAAAAAAACTTTTTTTACAATGAATGTTACTTTGTTTGAAAATGTTTAACTAACTAAAGGACTTAACTTTATGCAACACACATAAACTTTTTGTTTTTTTTTTCCTTTTTCATGAGAAAGGGGTGGGCTTTAAACTGACTGTAGATTCAAACCCTTTTTGAAAACTGTTTGGTGTGTTAGATGTTCATAATGATATGGTTTTTGAGTTTTGTTGCAGTTCATTTGACCTCTGAAGGAAGTATCAATGTGATGAGAAATGAGAGATGATCAGTTACTGTGAGAGATAATACAAATACAAAAACATGTCATGGATGAAAGGTAAATCATCTGGTTGGACTGCGTTTGATCTCAAGGAGAAACAGAAACAAGGTCTCCAAATCCAGATTGAGGATGATGATGATCCCTTCCCTCCTGTTTCAACTAGTGTTAATCCGCCCTTAGATGTGAGAGGAAAGCTGGTCAGAAGAAATCATGAATCTTCTGAAAAGTCTTTCTCTTCTGTGCTCTTATCTCCTTTGAAATTTCCAGCATTGACAGAGAATAACAAAGATTGCAGAAGCAAACCGAACACTTTGACTCCAACGGTAAATAGTCATGATTCAGCCTTTAGGAAGCTGAAGGAGATGAACAGCTGGGCAGATGATAACTTAATAAGGGATGTATTGTTATCCACAGATGATAATTTTGAGATGGCTTTAGATTTTTTGAAAGGAATGGCTCCTACTGGTAGTTCAGTAGACAAGAGTGACATTAAGGAAGTAGAGGGTCCAACTTCCAAGATCGATGGTTATTTAGTATCTGGGAGAACTGTTACAAGTTCGGTGAATATGGCTCCAAGGTCTACGTATGAGAATGTTGGCAAGTATGATCTGCAAGAGAATGGTGGAAGTTCGTTTCTTGTGAATGCAAATGACCGTGAAAAGCTACAAGATGATGTTTCTGAACTAGATAGTATCATTCAGCAGATTCAGTCCATTCCCATAGAACCTGATTGGGAACAAGATGATCTCTACTTGACTCATAGAAAGGATGCACTGAAAATGATGAGGTACAACAAAGGCTTATATCATCTTTGTGCTGAGTTGTTTATAATTAACGTTTGATAGTTAATCTATCCCTTGATTGCTTTTGTCTATAACCTAATCCAGAGTTCATGTCTTGAATTTAATTTCAAAACTACGGGATAGTCAATGTCTTGAGAAGCTCTCCTTTTCTTTTAAACAGATCAGCCTCAAACCATTCAAGAGCTGCTCAAAATGCTTTTATGAGAGGTGATCATGCTTCTGCTAAGCAGCATTCGGTGAAAGCAAGAGAGGATTGGTCAACAGCTGAGAAGCTAAATGCGGTGGCAGCCAATAAGATCTTAGGTATAACAAACAGGAATAACGACATATCGAAGTTGGACCTACATGGTCTCCATGCAGCAGAAGCTGTTCAAGTGTTACAAGAACGTTTGCAAAAGATCGAAAGTCAGTTCACAGTGAACCGTTCAGTATCACCAAATAGAGGTAGGTCAAAGAACGCGGCTCTGCGATCTCCATCACAAGAGCCTTGTGGTAGATTAGACGTGGACCGTCAAAGAACTTCTAGAGAACTACGAAACTCATTGCAGGTTGTAACAGGTATGCCCATTTTGTGTTTATGAAGTATCAAGTGAAGTGATATTTCCAATTTTTCTGTGACAGTGAATTTCTACATCCTTTGTAGGTATTGGTAAACATAGTCGTGAACATGCTTCACTTCCTCAAGCTGTGAAGACATTCCTTGAAGATAACAGGTGAACAACATTATCTCTTTTGACTTCTTTATTTATCAGTAGCATGAACAACTAGCTGAGTAATGGAATGTTGCCTTTATCAGGTACTGGTTTGATGAGACCAGACCAGGTGTTATCACAGTGCGGCCTAAATTCCGACACAGCTGAACATATGCTTGATTTCTAAATCAGCAGTACTTACCTGTTACTTCATTGTTGTTGTATCATATGATCATATCCCCTTAAAACTTATTTACTCATCTTTGTAACAAAGCCGCTGTGGCTAATTGGTTAGTGTTATCAAACAGATCAACAAAATACATTGTACTGTAACTGCAGAGCAGTGATATTTGGAGTGATCAGATGTAACTTTAGTGGGTTATTATATATAAACAAGGGACAAAGATTGTTGTTTTTCTCTCATGAATGAATTGTTTAACAAGGCCTTATAAATGTAAGCTGTTATATAAGCCAAGCTCAAAATAGTAATTATATACAAAAATTCTCATTTGTGAAACAAAAATCCTCTCTTCTTTCCCTTCTTTCTCTGTAGAGCCTGCAAAATTAGCAAGTCAGAAAATAAGTAACCTTTGATTGGCTGCATTTTTGTCTATTTGAGAATGTAGTGAATTAGAGAATGAACTTACCCTCATGATGAATAATCTCAGGGTAAGTACTATTGTATCTCTTGAGCTGCCAAAGAAGACAGAATATCAATAGCTTGTAACAGACATCCAATGAACAATAAGAACACACAAGACAGGATGACAGTGTGATTCTCTTCCCTGTTACTTGTTTCTCAAATCATACTGAGATTCATAGATTCATTTATCCCATAAGATCATAGGACCAAACATATATAGTGATTGATCCAGATCAAGTTTATATAATCTCACATCCCAATGGACCAAGCTTAGATCAATCCTCTTTTGAACTCACTTACTATTTTCAACCTAATTATCCATTTTCAGGCTCAACAAACTCGAAGCATTCTTGTGGTCTACTTTCCTCTTTGTAAGAAAGTTAAGTTCTGCTTACCAGCTAAGGTCTGCTGATCCATTATCTGCTCGTAAGAAATGCTCGGTACCATCAGAAGCAACTATAACAAATTCTGCAGGCTGCCCAAACGGAATTGTTACCTATAGAAATACCAGAAGAAAGATTTTGATATTAGTTCAAACCTCGTTGCCTTCCCTATTTCCATAAAACCAATCAAATAAAAATTCATTAACACAATTACATTGATCATATAGTAACAACAGTATACAAATCAGTAAACTACAATTTGCTTGATGAACATGCATGCAAAAAGAAAAACTGTGCACAAGATATTGATTCAGAGGCTCTAATACTTTAACTTATAAAAATGGGACAAGCTTATAGCAACTATTTTAACATGCAAAGCTGCACAATCCTCTCTACCAGCATAGCAACACACAATCCTCTCTACCAGCATAGCAACACACAATCCTCTCTACCAGCATAGCAACACACAATCCTCTCTACCAGCATAGCCACACGTTTCACAGACAGGAGACAGTATTTTATGAGAAGAAAGGACAGAAACAGAGAAGGCAAAAGTCTTACAGCAGTAGAAGATGAGAACTTTTCTGCGACTATGATATCGTTATTACACTTGATACTATAACCTTCTTTCTTTATAGACAGCGTAGCGTCTTCCCATATATCTAGGAAACCAGTCTGTACAAATCCACATGCATATGATGTGTTAATTCAAGAGAAGCCACATAACACTTAAGCCCAAACATAGTTGAAAAGGAAAAATGTTATACCGAAACAGAAATTTTGTATGAAGCATGACCACTATGAAGATTCTTCTCTATATGGCTCTGCATCTCTGGATCTGTGAAAATAAAAGAAGATTACTGCTACCTATATTTATGCCAAAAAAAATATCATTCAGTTCTCCAAGAATGCTTCAGATTCAAGGGAACCACAGATAGATAGACTTACGGCAAGTTATCTTCCGATTTTCATTGGCAAAGACCTTGACAAGCTCCCCCTGAAATCAAAAAGTAAAGCAGATAACTACTGGAAACCACATGAAAAAACTATAACTTACTCAGCAAGCTACAATACTGTAAGCACACCAAACCCAGCTCTCTCACTGTAGATTGTATTTAAGGAAGTGGCTAATATATTCCCCTCACAAGTTTTCGCGTGAAGGCTACTCCACACACGAACAAATGAAATAATGGAAACAACAGTTTGGATCAAGATTCTAGAAGTATCACAATGCTTTCAGAGAAAACAGTTACCCCAAAAATAATCCTATTCATAAGCAAAGATATTAACCTTGCGGTTCCTGTCATCCAAAGGCTGAACTTCAATAGCAAGATATAGATCAACATCATCAGCAGTGACAAGATAATTTGGCTGCTTTGCTCCTGCATTTGAAAAGTTTGTATTTCCATATCAAGTTAAAAGAAAAAAAAATAGGAAAGGGAAACTCAAGAATAAAAGATATGGTCAGCAGGAGGTGGATGTATACCATCAATGTAATTCACAGATCCATCTTCTAGATGACATACCCACTGCTCAATGAAGAGAAAGGTATACTTAGATGCATCTCAACAAAAATAAGAAAGCACTTCTGTCTTCGCTTCATTACTTACCTCAAAATTACAACTTGTTGTTCCATTTACAGAGTAACCACAAGCCTGAAGCTCATGACCAGGATAAGGTTCTCCTGAAATTTGAAGATCCTCTATAGCTGGTAACGGCTCAACTTCCGTATCTGTCGACAGTGGTTCAAAATAAAGAGACAAGTCAAAGGCCGTAATGGCGTAAATAATATGCCATTATGATTAATCATTACCCTCCGAAGAGGACGATGATGGCTCTTCACGAACGGAGGGCAAAGGAGGAGAATTTGAGGAGCTAGGAACATCAAACACAGGGACATATGGTGGATTTTTGGTATCTGACTGTCCTTCTGCATCGTCCAGAACTATCTTGCTGAGAGGCTCACGAAATTTAACATGCTTAGTTTGAGCTTCGTCTACTTGCTTCCAACCATTAGATTCTTCTTCACTAGTACCTGCTTGCTGAGTCCTCTCAAAGGCAGCCAACTGACTGGTACACATGAAACACAGTTTATCATCTAACTATTCAACATCATCCCCAAGGAATACTGTGCATACAACCAGGATAGCACTAAGAAACGTCATGAAGCTACAGGTTGATCTTACTCATAACCGTTAATTGATCTATAAAATGGCACCTCGTGATAGATCAAGTCGTAAAACGATACAGAGAAAAGAACAACACCTTATATGGCTAATGACTAATCTGATTCTTTTGACAACACCTTATATGGCTAATGACTAATCTGATTCTTTTGAGATCATCATATCACCCAGAGGGAACAGGAAACTAGAAAAACTAACCCTACAAGAAATTTCTTTTAACACTCAACGTGTAGGAAGAGGGATAGAAAGAATGAGCTTATAACAAGGAATTTTCAGGGTCAACAGGAAAGACTCAAGCGTCAATAGTCAAGTTAAATCAAATAACTTATCAGCGTGTTTCATGCGTCAAGACCCAACAATTAAAGTCAAGAGTCATCGCTGTCAAATGACTTGTAAGACAATTTTAAGAGTCAAGGATCATTAACAAACAATGAAGCAAAATGTCACAGCTTGTTCCTTCCTAACGATACATGTGGCAGTAAACTCCTTTTCTCCCCTCCCGGGTAGCTAAGTCAGCCCTCCGGATTAGGCCCTAAGAAAGAGAAATAAGCTAAATATTTTGCTTGTAGTTATTTGGATGGTTTACAAGTGAAGGAACCCAACCTATTACAGCAATTAGGTGATCGATATATTCAATGCTCTACCAACTACATGTAAGGTTTCATGAACATAAAGTTTGAAACAAGAAGCTCTGCAGTGACAAACTCACCCGTTCACAGGAGATGAAAATTTATTAGGACCATCAATACGGTAACTCCCCATAGTTGAGCTACTTGGCTCATCTTGAGTCCAGCGCTTCGAACCCCAGTCTGTGGCTGCTTGATCAGGGGAATATAGGGAATCCTTCGGCTTATTGAAACACAAGAAGTCATTTAAGACTCAGTTCATTCATCAAGTTTATGATATAAAACTGAGAAATATGAACATACTGAGTGGGTTAACGCTACACCAGCTGCTGGAAATGGGGCCAAATGGGAATCATTTGAGTGGTTCACATCTGACTGCCAATGTGCTAATTGATATTCTGACTCTTTTAACTTTGCCTAGAGCATAATAACAAATCAGAAAGAATCATCAATCAAATGTCAGTAGGAAATACATCATATACACGCCCATGCCCGCATAACATACCTCAGTAAGAAGAAGCTTCTCTTGTAGATGCTTAAATAGAACCTGAAGATAAATGCCCATAACTATAAGCGTCATACACAAATTACTACTGTTAACAGGATACAAAATGCAAGAAAAACTTTACTATCAAATATATTTCTCCAAGACTCTTCATATTTCTACGAGACTAGCAAGTTCTTATGCTTCTTTATCCACTAATCTCAAAACCATGTCAACTGCTCCGTTAATCAGTGAGGATACCCCCATAAATGCACTCAAATGACCATTTGCATGTAAATCTAAAACTATGCATTGTTTCTAAATAAGCCGCTGAGAAGAAACAAAAGGCCATCAATAGTTACTCATGAGGCTGTTTTATGCTAAATATTTTCTGCATTTTATTTTGGTTCTATGAACATCAAGGGATGTGAATTGGTTTTAGATTCCGACGGAAGTTCTGATAAAAAACATAAGAGATAACAAGAAACATCACTTTAGAGATTGGAACTGACCTTCACATTGCTAACAATAGACTGTGCATCAGAAACCTGTGGCTGTAGAGAATATTCCGAGAGAAGAGGTAACAAGTATGATACAAATGTAGATCTCTCTTGCTGTGTAGCCTGGAGAAACAGAAAGGCATATTTCACTTCAATTTAAAACTAACCAGTTTTAGCATAGTTATAAAAACCAGTAGCACTATGTAGTAGTTACCAACAGTACCTGTAAGGCATATGTTAGGCGTATATTTTCCTCAATTATCTCTTGTCTGTAAGAGAGAGCTTTTGCTGCAGCGTCAACAAGATCTTCTTGCTGTTGATCAAATGCCTGGTTTACAACAGGAGAAAATATATATTTGAGCGCTCAAACAACTTCCAAAATTAAAAAGATTTAGTATGAGATGAAATAAACAGGTAAGAATATAAAAGTAATGAAAGGCCAACCAGACGCATGTAGGCAATCCGCTTCTCCAGAACATATTTTTCATTGCGGATTTGAGCTTCCTAACAAAATATTTAAAATGTTCGTCAGATGATTTAGCATAAAATCAACAAAGAAAATGTAAGGGATGAACCAAAGGCTATTGATTTAATTATGTCAATTACTCTTTGATTTCATATTTTTTGCATTCTATAGAAGCAGGCATGAAAATTATCTTTGGTTTAGATGAGTAGGAGTTTGCCATTTCTCCAGCGAAGTAGAGTAAGATATTTGCATGTCTCTCTAAGTAGCAGGAAGACTATCCTTGAGAATACCTACTCTGTTTATAGCAAACTCATATTGATCCAAAGCATAAGTATTTTCATTTACTGTTCTGTTCACTTAAAGAGGGCAGTAACTAGACAGGAACCATAAGCATCGATATGTTCCCAACTCAACCACAAATAAATCTCAAGGGACTAGAAAAGTACGAAGCATAAAGAGCCAATAGTGAGATAAGATCTCTCGTGTCTATCAAGACTCACCTTAACAGAACAGTCACCAAGATATCTCCTCAATTGCGAAATTTCTTGCTCTTGTTCCTGGACCTTGTGAATGAGGTCCTGAATAGGTAGTACATACATAGTCAGCAAAATAATTTTTCATTCACGAAGAAAACCAAGATGTAGTAAGTGTGATGGAGACCTGCTTCCCAGCATTGCCCGAATCATTTACTTCACCAACTGCCATAAATCGATGAGAAGATGCATTTATTTGTGTGCCATGTACTCCTTCCAACTGCGTTCTATGAGGAATCGGATCTTGAGAATTAAACATCGTGTTCACAGAAATTCGGCTGAGCAAAAGACATGGCAGAGTGGTGGTTTTGAATTTCAGTACCTCACAGGAGATGATGTAGGTGATGGATAATAAAACTGAGACGGACCAGCACCACTTGTAGCTCCTCTGTCAATGCCATTAGCCAGATAGTCCTCAGAGGGCCTTTCGAAACGATTGCTCACAGTAGCTTCTTCGCCATTTGTATTCCCATAGGAGTGAACAACCAGCATTCCCGGTGATTCAGCAACTGGCTGGTGAACCAGGTGAGACGCAGTAGTAGCATTTGAGTGATCTCCGAGATTAGATGTTTGTGGAAATGATCCATCTGATTTCTAGGCAAGAAACAGAACAAAAGCAAAAAAACTAGCATGTAAATCACAAATAACTAAAGAAAAAGATCCACAAAGATTCTGTGAAATACTGGTTCTTCAACCAGATAAATGCATACACAATATACTTACATATTTCGCAAGTTCCAGAATACTTCTCTCAAGTTCAGCTTTTAAACGGCTATTCTCCTCCACCTGCTTAGAGAAAGAACACTATCTTAGATTACCAAAACACTAAGATTGCAAACAAAAACCATCCGTATATGTTGTATCATCTGCTAGTATCTGGGCATAACCAAATGAAACATTGGCCTATAATCCCCCAAAAATTCTAAAGATGTAAAAATAAATTAATTAAAAACTTTACTAAATCACCTACATCCTCCAAAATCTCAAGACCGGCCCTGTCCCCTTTCCCCTAGTTGTAAATAGTTGCTTAATAAAATTTTCCAATCAGACTACCATCAAAGTTGCCATTACAAATGGTAAGAGACAAGAGACAGATTCTACAATCCAGATACTTATTCATCTCATAGACATTCCCACAGCTAATAAAATCAGACATGCCAATAAATAAATTACACACAACTCCTGGAAATGGAGTGAATGAGTTTCAAAATTTTGAATCAAATCCCAAACAGAAACACATAGAAATAGAAACAGAGAGACCAGACCTGCTGCTTGATGGTGGTTTCAGCTGCTTCAACAGCTTTAATAACCTGCATCAAGTTATCATTTTTAAACTCGTTTTCCAACGACCCAGAAGAACCTTGGGTACCCACTTGGGTAAGTCTCTCCTCATCACCGTTCTCCATCAAATCTCCAAAACTGTTACAAAGGAACTGACTTTCCTCTCCCATACTCCTCCTTCACTCACATGATCTCATTCTGAACCAATCTCACACGAATAAAACAGAGAGAAAAAAGCCCAGAAACCTCTAATCTCAAGCGTGTAGATTTGGACGAATCTCGCAATCACACAATAATGAAAAGGCCAAAGAAATGGATTTGAACAGAAAGAAAGAAAGAAACTTTCCTCCCTCTCTGTCGTGGTCGTCTTCTTCAAGCAAACTCTGTCTCTGTCTCTTATCAATTTTCTTTTTTTAATTCGAGAACTGGTGGTGAGTGTGCTGACCTTGTCGTTAATATTTTTTTTAATTGTACTAATTAGCATCACTAATGAGATCATTGTAATTACGTATTATCTGTAAAAAGAATTGATATTTATATATTTTGAATTAAACCAAAAAGTTGGAATCTTTTGCATTGATAACTATCAACAACAGCTGCTTTTACTTGATGTTTACTTCTCAACTGCTTTTCAAGTTTTTTTTTTCTTTTAAATTAGGTTTTGATATAAGATAGAAGTTTGGTTAGTGAGACTGCAGATTCTGCGCTCTCTCCTCTCATCCATACTTTGAAATCTGGGATCTCAGTGAAGTATTCATCTTCGTTCCATTTTTTGAGAGCTGTGATGGAGAATGGTCCGTGTGTTTGTCCTTTAGGGAGTTCATAGAACCACAATACCTTGGTTGGATCACAATGTTTGTCATCTCGGTTGTTCTTGTCCTTAACAGCATCATCGTCATCATCGCTCAGTTGGATAATCTCTATAGGATTTGGTTGAGCTTCGAGAACAATCACCTCTGCTTCACTGGTGGAGCACTTGTTCTGTGTGGTGCCATTTGCTGGATGCTGGAGGACTTCTCCATTGAGATCTTTATCACCTGCAATTCACACAAACAGAGAAGATGATTCGTTGATTCTATGATAGGATTCCTATAAATGAACTGTTAGTTATAAAGGATGGGACGCACCTGCAGAAGCAGTCAATGTTGGCTGGTTTTCTCCATCGAGGAGAGTTTCCTGGTTGCTAGAAACTGTTGTATCACTTAGTTCTTGTTCTTTGTCACATTGATGAGCCTCAAAGGAAGCGTCATTATTTGGTTCGATGAAGTCATTTTCTGTTTTCTTGTCATCATTTACACGCTCAGGTTCAAGTTCTTCTGCCACAACTTCCGGAACTTCATGCAATAGCCTAGACTGTTATCATGGTATCATGCAATACCAACAGAAATATCATGTAACATTATATCAAGGGTACTATGACGTTAGACGTTATCATGGTAGTCACATTCAAACGTGAGATAAAAAAGAGTTGCAAATGAATAAGGTATGTATCTGATCTGATATCATGTCAAACAGAGAGCAAGCTAGCAACAACATACATGTTTTGTCACATCTTCATGCAGACTTCGGACCTTTTCTTCCATATCCACCTGTTCATGGATAAAGTGGGTTTAGTTAGAGAGCTAGAATAAACGAGAAGCACTAGAATAAACACCAGTGTGAGTAGGTTACAGGAGTATATGTTGAGTAATACAAACATCCACTAGAAAGCAAAAAAAATTTCCAAAAACATGTCTGCAAAATTGAGGGACTATTATCTACTTAATATGTACAAAGAAACTTACAACTGTAAATCTCTTAACAAAGCCATTCTTTATTCTCTGATGCAGTTCTTCACATTCTTCCTGATAAACAGAAAACAGTACATGTCAAGATGTTTTCTAGAATGAAGATGTGACTAGTGGTGATTTGAATATATGCTCAAAAGAAAGAAAGAAAGGTCTCGAATACTGTTCAGCTATTTCCCTGATTGTCATCTATCAAAAGCACTAAAGTGGAACAAAAGCATAGTTTTGAGAATACTACCTGAGAGAAATCATCATCTGACAGAAGAGAGAAAGTAACATCTTCTAAATGATAAGAATAATTTGTAACCTGAAGAAGGTGACCATCAACTGGATTCCCCTCCTTCACACCTAAACAACAAAGAAACAAACACACAAAAGAGAATCACAACCTCCTGAAACATACTATATAAATTTGATGAAGTATCTAAGACATATGATTAGAGATTACATAGTTAGACGAGGTCACAAATGATCAGACTCAAAATCTCAAGCAAATGTGATCTGCCCAAATAGGCTTTATATCAAGATTAAGCTTACCTGTAACTTGAACAAGCTGGTAAGGATTCATGATCCTCACAAAACCCCCCACCACTTTACTCTCAAAGGTTTCAAAACTCTTTGCCAGTTCCTGAACCAAACTCTTCCTCAGATACAGAATCTTGATGTCATCTCTCACTATTGCAGGCTTTTGCACAACCTGTTCACCCATCTCATCTGATGAACTCAATCTCTGTTTCTCATTAAAAAGCTTGGCTACAAGATCAGGGAGCTTGACTATGCTTATCTCCCTTCTCTCGAACAGCAAACGCAACCTCTCATCGCAAGCTACTACTGTCTTTGTCTTTATCTTCCTCTTCTTCGACATTAAATGATTTTCACGGATATATTTCGTTATAACCGTTGTAACATCGTTCTCTGAGATCTTGTTAGTGATATCTCTACCAAGTGATTCAAGAAACTCAATTAGGTTTCTTGAACCCCACGACGACCTCTTTCTACTCGAACCAGTCACATTTCGATTGTAATCATCCATCTAACTATCTAAGCTATTAAAAAGGTTAGAACTTTCAATCCCCAATTTACATAAATTTACGAACTTTCGAGGAAAATCGATGAATGTGACAGTGAGAATCTTCAATCGGTGACAGAAATGTTTTTTTTTTTCTACATTTTGTTTAGCGTTGCTACTAAACCGTTACCGGTTATGTAATTTTGTGGTTAAGGTTGTTTTTATGGTTCAGTGGGAAAAGTTAACCGAATTGAGGTTTGTGAAGCCCATTAATTAAAAATTGGACAAGAGTAAGGCCCAAATGATACTACAGTCCATATTAGCTTAGATTTTTTTTATTTTTTTTCAAAACAACACGGTCTAAACATGTTCTTCTGATATTAAACACCAGTTTAGTATTTAATCAAAAGTATGTAATGGCTACATTCTCAAATCGCAACTAACCAATATAGATATATAGTTCATGATTGCTTACAAACAAAAAATTATACTCTTCGTACTAACTTTCTTAAAGAAAGGCGTGTGTTTGTTATTGGGTCAAATAATTTGTAGAAGACGTGTTACAATGTATCAGGAACCTGCAATGAATATTCCACCCAGAAATTGGTATCATTTATTTGAATGACTTCTAGAGTTTATTTAAGTAATACAAAACAATGATAAAGCAATAATGGCTTTTTTGATGTCCCAGCTTTTATAATAAGAAGAAGATGCTCTCTTTAACAATTCTTATACCCGAAGCATCACTTGTCTGTTGGTCGAATTTCTAAATTAAATGAACCAAACTAATTTTCCACTTCAATTATTTTTATGGTTCTTTTCGACAAGGGACCATCTTCCCATCTACCAACTTCTTCCACTAATCCTTCTCTAATCAGCTTTTTAAATTTTATATTAAAGGTTATTACTAAGCTAAACATAGCATCATGGTCGTTTCTCTAACAAGTAACAGCTAGCTATTTTTAAGTCAAGAAAGGGTAATAGTATTTTGACAGCTAAGCTTAATCTATATGTAAAGAGTTTTGTTTGTTTGTTACATCATGTAGTCAGCATATTCGATGGCATCTAATAGTAAACACGACACGGTAAACTACAAACCGTAGTAGTTCAGCACCATTCACTTAGAATTATGATATCATTTCTAAATTTGGTATAACGGTGGTTGACTTTCTTAGTGATTTACAGCTTTTTTTTCTTTTTTAAAATATTAGTTGTTTTGTGTCTCGTGTTTGTATAACAATATATCAAATAAATGATTTATCAAAATTATAAAGTGAAAGTCGGTGATTTAGGTGTTGATTTTTTCAAAAGAGATGATTGGTTACATACATATGAAGATTGTAATGTTTAACGTAGAAAATAAGAAAGATAGATAGGTTATGGTTTATGTTTTAAGTTATTTTCAAAATCACATTTATGTTATATGGATTTCATAATATCCGGATAATGATCTGGATTTCTTTTCCTTTGCAGTATGAATATATTTTACCATGAGTGACTTTCCATATAGCAAGATTTTATCAAGTTTATATTAACTTTGCATAGTGTACACTTTTTGAGTTTTGATAAGATCATTATTCAACTTATCTAGATAACATTGGTATTTAAAGGGTTATACAGTCTCCACCCATCTACAATTATTTAACAAAATTAGTATGTTAGTTTGTTTTAAAAAAAAAACAAAATTAGTATATAGTTTTAGTCAGTAACCCAAATCTAACAACCAAACATAAACGCATTAATAACCGCGAATTTAAAATTTTATCTTGCGAATAAAGCAATTGCGAAGATAAAATATAAAAAAAAAACATAAAGTAAGTTTTGTTAAAAAAAACAAATAAAGGAAGAAATAAAATACAAATTAATAAAATTGAAAAAAATAGAAGTCCAAAAAAAGGTTCTGTAGTGGGAAATAAATCCGAAAGGAAGGGCCATAAGGTTTCTGCTGTCAAGTCTAAATCCAATCCGAATCGAATCGACTCATCTCCGCCATTACCGTCTCTCTTCAGATTCTCACCGTTTGATCTCAGATCCTCCGATCCGACGCCGTTTCTCTCCTACACTTCTCCTCGCCGAGCGAGAGAGACTAAAAGGTAAAAAAACAAAAAAAGACGAAAATAGCCAAAAAAAAAAAAAAACAACAAACAGCTCACAAAATCTCTCATCTCTATTCATTTTCATGATCTGTTTCACTACTGTTGCCGTTATCCCGATTTTGAATTTCACGAATCAAATCGATCTTATCCTCTCACAGGTTTCGACACGGATCTGATCAAATCATCTCGTGAATCTTGACCTTTGCTGGTGTATGCCTCCTCGACGAGATGCAGAAGAGCGTGAAACGCAATCCTTCTCTAAAAGTATCGATCCCTCAGGCGGCGGCGCAGCAACAGTCGCTTAGGCGGTTAGGTTTATGCTCCACCGGCGGAGCTCAGCAGTCTTCTCCCGTGGTGTTCCCTGAGAAGCGGAGCAGCAGCAAGAAGGCGTCTCGCGGTGAGAAGAAGATTAGTAGTAATGGTAATGATGAAACTCTGGTGAAACCGAAGGGTGATGAGCATAGGATTGATATCGGTGGAGTTGGAGGAGATGAGAAATCTGATTTGTTAGGTAGTCTTGTTTATGCTGGAAAACTTGTGTTGGATAAAAGAAAGTCTGTTAGTGGTAAAGACGCCACGGAGATACAACAATCATCTTCTGCTTCTGCTGATGTGTTTAATAAAAAAGCTGTTGATGCGAGGCTTACTAGTAAGGCGTTGGTTTGGGGTTCTCATATGTTACAGCTTGACGACGTCGTCTCGGTAAAAAAAAAGATGTTTTACCGTCTCTTGAGAATCAGAGTCAATGAAATTAACTATGTTTTTTTGTTGTTTTTTTTGACAGTTGACGTATAATGTTGGTCTTAGGCATTTTACTGTGCATGGTTATCCGATTGGGAAGGGCTCTTGTGCACTTTCTTGCTTTAAGAAACCGAAGAGGAGCCGTAAAGATTTCCGTTTTATTGCACCTACTGTGGAGGAAGCTGTTCAGTGGGTGGCGAGTTTTGCGGATCAGCAGTGTTTTATCAACTGTTTGCCACATCCTTTAGTCTCTAAGAAGCAGGCTTCGTCTGAGTTGTTTTCGGTTCCTATTGATACTCCTCCTGAGTTGGTTTTTAGGTGTAAGAGTGCACCCAAAATGCTTGTTATATTGAACCCTAGGTCAGGGCATGGACGATCGATTAAAGTTTTCCATGATGTAGTGGAACCGATTTTTAAGGTACCTTGTTCGTATTTTTGTTTTATTTTGATGTCGTAGCCTACATCATAATATTTTACCATTTACTAGGTACTAACAGAACATAGGTTTCAAATGAAGCTGTCATCACCTTCACTACCCTGAAAACATTTCCATTTCTCTAATTTCTTCATGCAAATTTTATTAAATTAGTAGTTTATTTTGAATCTTGTATGTGATTTTGTAAACTCTCACAGCTGGCTGGGATTAAGATGGAGGTTGTCAAAACAACTAAAGCAGGTCACGCGAGAGAGTTGGCTTCAACTGTCGACATAAGCTTATGTTCAGACGGTACAATGCTTGGTCCATCACTTAATGATATGCTTTACACATTTTCAGCTTCTTATATGCGCATTTATCTTCTACATAATTACTAGGACTTATGAGATCTCAATAATTTTTCCAGGTATAATTTGTGTTGGAGGTGACGGAATCATCAATGAGGTGTGATAGTTAGCTTTTCTAAACTTTCGCATTGGTTTTCTATTTTCCGTGCTTTGCCCAATTCCAATGTTGCAGGTTCTTAGTGAACTTTCATCTCATGCTTTACCCTTTTCCAATGTTGCAGGTTCTTAATGGTCTATTTACTCGAAGCAATCAGAAGGAAAGGGTTACTATCCCAATTGGGATAGTACCTGCTGGCTCGGATAACTCGTTAGTTTGGACTGTTCTTGGTGTTAGAGATCCTATTTCTGCAGCACTCTCTATTGTGAAGGTACTTTGAGATAACATCCTATTGGTCCCTTATGTGGTTTATCCGGCCACCAACATTATCGCTCGATTTTTTTTTCTGACCGGAAAGGATGTATTTTGTGGGTTTAGGGTGGCCTAACAGCTACTGATGTCTTTGCTGTTGAATGGATTCATACGGGTGTTATGCACTTTGGAATGACTGTCTCCTACTATGGTTTTGTTAGCGATGGTAAGTAAGAAGACCTTTGTGCTTTATATTGTTAGAGGTTCCATTGGTATTTTTGTGCTCTGAAGTATTCATTCCCACATATCAGTACTTTCATGCATATAACATTCGTCGCCTTCACTTCCTATATCTAAAATTCATGTGCTATATAAACTGTGGTGTCATTATTTATTTGCAGTTTTGGAGCTCTCTGAGAAATACCAAAAACGTTTCGGTCCTATGCGTTACTTAGTTGCTGGATTCCTCAAGTTCATGTGTTTGCCAAAGTATAGCTATGAAGTGGAATATCTTCCGGCGCAAAAGGAAGATACAGAAGGGAAAATTGGACAGGAAAAGGAAGTTGTTGATGTTCAAGATCTTTACACGGATGTGATGAGGAGATCAAGCAGAGACGGAATGCCTAGAGCCTCCAGTCTATCAAGTATTGACTCTATAATGACTCCAAGCGTAGGCGAGCTAGACACATGTAGCAGCACACATGCCAGCGCCGAGCCATCTGAGTATGTTCGTGGAATAGATCCTAAAATGAAACGCATGTCCTCTGGCAGACGAGATGTTGGAGCTGAGACAGAGGTTGTTCATCCTCAAGGACAGTCAACAACTCCTAATTGGCCAAGGACAAGGTCAAAGACGAGAGGATGGATGGGGTTGACATCCGTGCAGGATCCACCTCCTTCAACTCGATGCTCATGGGGGAATACTGGTGCTCATGACAGAGAAGATATTTCATCTACTGTATCCGACCCGGGTCCGATCTGGGATTCCGGACCCAAATGGGACAGTGAACCGTCTGCTTGGGATGTAGAAAACCCGATAGAGCTGCCAGGTCCTCCTGAGGATATAGAGACAGGACTGAGGAGGCAAAGCTTCACACCAATATATGAAGATAAATGGGTTTCTAGAAAGGGACATTTCCTCGGCATCATGGTATGTAACCACGCTTGTCGGACTGTACAGAGCTCCCAAGTGGTGGCTCCAAACTCAGAACATGACGATGGTACGATGGACATGATCCTGGTTCATGGATGTGGAAGACTGAGGTTGCTCAGGTTTTTTATCCTCCTGCAAACCGGTAGACACCTTTCACTTCCATATGTCGAGTGTGTAAAGGTAATTGTTTTACTTTTACTTCCCTATAGTATTAGAAAAAATGCTAATCAGAAGTTGACTAAAGAGTATGTGGTTGATCAAAAATGAATCAGGTGAGGTCGGTGAAGGTAAAGGCAGGGAAACAGACGCATGACAGTTGTGGTATAGACGGAGAGCTGTTTGCATTGAATGGAGAAGTGATATCGACTATGCTACCGGAACAATGCAGATTAATCGGTAACGCTCCTGAACGACATTTATAGTAAAATTAAAATCTCATCAAATTATGTGGATGGAGAGAGAGAAGAGACAGAGGAAGAGTTTGGGTGTTTATATTATATCTGGAGATATTTTTGTGGGGATTTTGTTCTGGTTCGGCGTATGCGGTAAGAGAAATAAAGACATGAGAGAATGACACTGTTGTGATCACAATCCTTCCATAAGTTCCCTTAAACACTGAACCCTTTGTATATTCTTTTGCTCTTTTTTTTTTGTTTCATGTGTGTTTGAGTTATATATATATATGTACTATAACATGTGTTTTCCGACAATAATTGTGTGTGTTTCCTAAGTCTTACGCTTGAGTTCGTCAACTCGTATAGGTTTGTTATGGAGTTCCACTGGTTTGGTTTAAATATTTACTTTGGGTTATATGTAGATGTTGGCCACCACAACATATGTACAGTTTTAATTGTTTTAAACCTCCCTATGCCTTGTTTAATCATTATATATACATGGAAGTGATCTCATATGTGGGCATGTGTACGCCACACTTGGTCTTTCATACGTAGATGATGATAATAAAGTATTGGGAGATATTTTTAATGGTGCTGGCAGAAGTACAGATAGATAGATTCTGTGTGTCTGACTCGGAACTCAAAAAGCATCAACTGCAAGCCGCACGTTCGTCATCCCGTGTGTCCCTCATGTTGGTCTCCTTTGCTCCTTTCCTTTTCACTCTTATCCTTAGTTCAGCTATCTTCTTCTTGCACGTTTATTTAACCATTTCATTCACACGTACGTTTATTTTGTCTTCATGTTTGATTGACACGTCTTCCTTCAAATCATACTCAATAGCATCCAGTAAAATGTAGGTATTAAGCATCACTTTTTTTTGAACTAGTTATTAGCATCACTATAACATAACAAAACCTAGAACTAGTATCCGAAATTATAAGTTTATATCTAATGGTTAACAAAAACGATTTGTGTTGCGTAATTTTGCAGCAAACATCATATTGCTTGTTTTTAAATATATTTATTTTTTGAAAATTTTCAATTCTACCCCAAATTATATACCACTTTTCAAATTTACCACTAATAAATAATTATTTTCACAAATATTATAAATTCAACCACAATTAATTAATACTAAACTTTAAAAAATAATCACAAAATTCTAAATTTAAATGTTCGTATATTTTTAATTAGTGATTTATTTGAATGTTGGTAGTTAATTTACGGTATTCCTAACATTTTCTCTTTGCTTTTTTTTCGGCAAAATACTTTTTTCAGGTTTCAACATGTAGTAAACGGTAAATCATCTCTACTTTTATTTTACTACGAGCGGTAAAAAAACATATAATAAACGAGAAAGAAGAAGAAAACAGTTGTTCAACTCCTCTATGACTCCGATGAGTAACTCCCTCGCTTTTTCACCGGCGTTCACATCCGCCGTCTTCCCTCCGTCCTCTCACAACCATCTCTCCGTTTCCGCCACTCCTTCTTATACCAATCCCATGGCACTCCAATCTTGCAATCTCAAGAAAAGCTTCTACGCTGACGATTCGTTGCGACGTAGCTGTAAAACCCGCTGCTTCGTTGTCTGAGGAGGAGATCGAAGCGGACGCGAAGATAGGGTCTAGGGTTAAGGTAACGGCGCCGTTGAAGGTTTATCATGTGAACCGTGTTCCCGAGGTTTATTTGGAAGGGATGGAAGGTAAACTCAAAGATTACGTGGCGGTGTGGAAAGGGAAAAGAATATCAGCTAATATTCCGTATAAAGTTGAGTTCTTTCGTGGTAATGTCAAGTTTGTTGCTCATCTTAAGGAAGATGAGTTTGTGTTCATTGATCTGTGATGATGATGTGGAAACAACAAAAAGGATTATTCTTTGTTTCTTTTGTTGTGTTTACTTTAGGATTTGTATGTATACTGAGATGTATGTGTATACTTTTAGCAATCATATAGTACATAACAAGCTCTTGCTTTAACCTCGTTTGTTACTATTGGTTATTGAGTTCGTAATATTACTTATATATATACATGTGTAGACTCTTTTAGATTAGAGGAAACGAAAAAGGTTAGATCTTGATACTAATTCTTGGTTCTTAAGGGGGACGAACTCAGGCTGTGTTTGTGTCCAACTTGGGGAGTTCACTAGATTTGGAGTTTGCAACTTGGAAGAAAACGAAAAGTTGGATCTTGATGGATATTATTGGTTCACTAAATTATTCTGGCTGTGAGTGTTGGCTGTTGCAGACCCTCCATGTCAAGATCAACTTTCTACTTTGGGGAGTTTAACTAGATTTGGAGTTTGCAATTTATACTAGCATCGTTGGCATAATAAAAGGTTGGATCTTGGTTAGGATGACAAGGATGATAACAGGGTTTAGGATCACAATGATTCTTACTAGTAGATTGAGTTAGGACTTGAGACATTAACATCGTTGAAAGTATCATGTTCTCAAAATGTTCATTAGGATATTAGACAATGTTGTAGATTGTACTTTAAGGGGTGAAACAGTCTCTTAAGTATCCATGTGACTTTCCGATAGCAAAGCGTTGTTGTCTCTGTTGGATTCAGGTGTCTTTAGCATATGATCTTTTGTTTCTAATGTTTGTACGTTTGCAAATAGCATATGAATGAATCTCTTGAGTAAGTCATCATTAGAGTTTGATTTGGAGGTGAACGAGCTGTGTGATCTTTATAGCCTTCATGGATTCGCAAATAAACTGTTGAAACGTGCGTTCAAAAATCCATCTGTCTGTCTAAATGGCAATCGAATAGGCGGTTCAACTTTCGAATTTTCAATTGTATCCAAACCATTTCAAATTCCAGTCCTATCGCTATCAGTAACATGTTACACGTGCACCAAAAGGTAGGAGATACTATTAACACAAAACATATAATGTCAGTAACATGTGTGATCGAAATGTAAGAGTACTGCACCTACAATAATGTTAACTTCCCGATTGTTTCGGTTCGTGAGTCCCACTCCTGGTTTGCTCTTTCCAGAAACTTGAAAGACTTGTCGACAACAATATACTTTAGGTAGGGAGAGAGCATCGTCACATGTCGTTAGGTAGACAAAATTCATCATTAACTTTCTCTAATAACTTTTTCGTTAATTATTAGTATCTAATACATTACGTTGAATTTGCCAGAAATCTGATTGTTGCTCTCGACTCTAACGTACTAAAATTAAGTTTTTCGTTAATTATTAGTATCTAACCACATCCATGTAACACGTCTTCCAACGTCTTCAAAACATTCAACGTTTATTTAAAATTAGGAGATTCGAGCTTCAAAACATTATAACATGTTAAAGTATGTATAAAATTATTGGATTGTAAAACTCAGATTTAGTGACAGCACATCTAGGCCATGCCAGGCAAGACCATGGTGGCAATGATTGATTTTAACTTTTTAATGATCAAGAGTGCACTTTGTAAAGCAAGGCAGCTCATTATATTAGAAGGGACATGTAATTTGAAAGTCAAAACGCTTTATACCCGTAATTGTAGGTTTATGTTTCAAAATTTTGTCTAATCATTCTATATTTTTAGTGGTTGTGTAATAATCAAGATAAATTGGTTTGGACTGCTGATAATATAATTATGTGAGATTGTGTAAAGTTGTTAGAGAAAAACATATATAACGAAAATAAGTTTGTATAATACTAGAATATATATAAAGCTTAATAGTTTGTGCTAGTGCTCGACAATCGACATACGTTACCATCTGAGTTTTAGTTGCACATGATATGATGAGAACAAAGTTATATCACTTAGGGATAATTTTAATATTCATTTATCATTTTCTCAAAAAGTTATATATTCATTTATCAGTCAATCTTCTTGTGTTTATTTAGCAATTATCTTGAGAATAATTTAACCAAAAAATCATGGTTAATGTTCATTTGCAAGTTGAAATTTTAAATGTGTTACTATCATCTTCCAAATCAAAACATTTCTTTTACAGAATGTTAGTACCTGGTGATTTTCTTCTTCTTTTTTTTTGTAAAAACAATATGTTTACTTTCATTTTGTAAGTGAATTTTCTCCAGTGAAATGTCAGTTTCTACTTAAAATGACATTGCAAGAGTAAAGCCCAGGTACGGTGAGAACGAAGGGATTCCCTTTTTTTTTTTCAAACTGAAAGAATATAAATTAACACTGTTATTATAGAAAAACAAGATATTATTTTGGTTTATCCAAAAGAGATGTAACTAGATTTAGAGTTTGCGTACTTGGGTTGTGTCATGTGTGTGAAGATGGGATCTGTCATGGCCCCCATGCAATTAGGTCGTCCGTTGTAATCAGGCCAAACCTTCCACCATTATTATTGTCTGATCCAACGTTGGTCTATCTAATGTCACTGTTACTTATATTTCCCTATTGTATCGCTTATTCATCCTCACACTTCATTATCAATATCTCTTTTAACACTCTTTATAAGAAAACAAAACAGTAGATGAAGGATTACATTACCCGACTAATGGTAATTTTATATTTGATTTTGATGAATTTTCCTTTTTTATTTATTTATAAGATGAACAAAATAAATACGAAATGTTTCTTAGAGACACTGTTTTAATTCTACATAAAAACTTATTGACAGGGGGTCCATGATAATAGGATGATGTTTATCATCTAAGCAATAATCACATATTAATGATTACATGTCCATTACCATTATAGCACCGACGCTAGTAGTTTCATAAAATTCAAAAAACAATAATTCCTTGAAAAAATCTAATTCGCAAGCCGGGAACTCAGAATGTGCAATGTAAAAACCCTTCTATGATTAAAATGTATGATTTGATATGAAACAACATAATACTTGTTTCCTATAATCTAAGATTTGTCTTCAGTAGGCATAAATAACATATAGAAGAAATAGAATTTTCCGAAATGTGTTGAAGGGAAACAACACAAGAGTTGATTTGATTTATATTACAAGATAATAACACAAGTCAAGAGTGGTGTCACTACTCACTACTAGTGTAGTGATTAATGGTAAATGGAATCTACCTTAAATTTATATTCTTTACAGTAAATGTAAATATGAGTAACGATACTAACGAGAGAAGCATGAAACAATTTGAATATATCCGGAAAAGAGAATTAAATGAGAAAATATGTTTTCTTTTGGAATTTGAAATAGAGAGAGGGAGAAAGGAAATAAAAGAAAAAGATTTGACCAAAAAAAAAAAAAAGTAAAAGAAGAAGAGACTCACTCTCTTTTCTCCTCCTCTCTGCGCCTCCTTTTCGCTTCTCTCTTCTTCTTCCTCCTCCCTTGGTACTGTTCTCTCTGTCGTTCTCTCTTGGCCATTGGAGAAAGAGAAATCACTTTTTAAAAATAAAGTTGTACTCTTTCTCTCATTCAACAACTACAAACAAACGACGGTTTTTTTTCAATTTTGATATATTAAAAAAAAACAGTTCCTTTTGTTTAAAGACTCTTCCTTTCAGTTTCCAAAAACCCAATTTGATTCCTTCGAGGAGAGAGAGAGCATAGGAAGCAACCGGAGACTGAGATTTGCGTTAGTTAAGCCCCCATTTGCTGGTACGGCGTCGTTTATCTCGTCTCTTCCCCATATGATTTCTGCGTTTTAAATATAAATTAACCCTTTTTTTTCGCAGATTTCAGATTGAGAAGGTGAGATCTTGAGAAAGTTTTGAACTTTCTTGGGATTTGAATGTCCTACTACATTGCAAGGGTCTCCTTTCCGCCATGACTTCAACCAAGCGAGCTTACAAGCTACGTATCCTTTTTTTAGGGTTTTGTTCGTTCTGAGAGTCCCTTTTGATTAGCTTAATCTGCTGCTTTTATTCACGAGATCTGTTTTTTTTTCATCTTTTGTTGTTTTTAAACCCGTGGAGTCATTTAAAGACCTCTCGAGACTTATGTGTTTTGAATTTAAAGTCAAGTTGAGCTTTTGACTAGAGTTTCTCACCTTGTAGCATTTTGGTTAGCCTTGACTTTGTGTGTGTCCTACGTAGAGGAGTTTGTGGCACATTCTGCTGCTGTTAACTGTCTGAAGATCGGAAGGAAGTCTTCTAGGGTTCTTGTTACTGGTGGGGAAGATCATAAGGTCAATCTCTGGGCTATTGGTAAGCCCAACGCCATTCTGGTTAGTTCTCTATCCTCCCTTGCCTTGGTGCATTATGTGTTTGGTTTTAGGGTTTAGGTGTTTATTGACTTCTTGTCCACTTTGTGTACAGAGCTTGTATGGGCACTCGAGTGGAATTGATTCAGTGACGTTTGATGCTTCGGAGGTCTTAGTTGCAGCAGGAGCTGCTAGTGGTACCATTAAACTTTGGGATTTGGAGGAGGCAAAGCGTAAGTTTAGCTGTTTATACAGTGCCTTTTTTGTTTGGCTCAGTTTAACTCCTGTGATTACTGAAATGCGTTCTTTCATTTGCTTTGGTGTTTAGTTGTCAGGACTCTCACTGGTCACAGGTCGAATTGCATATCAGTGGATTTTCACCCTTTTGGTGAGTTCTTTGCGTCTGGCTCACTAGACACGAACCTTAAGATATGGGATCTACGGAAAAAAGGTCCCATCCATACTTACAAGGGTCATACTCGAGGAGTCAATGTACTCAGATTCACTCCAGATGGTCGATGGGTTGTTTCTGGAGGAGAGGACAAGATTGTAAAGGTTCGTAGCTGCTTTCAATGTTTGTTGGTTATTTCTTCCTTTCTGGATATCAGATTTTTTAGTCTTGTCTACTGCGGAGGGAACACAGCTGCTTACAGCAATGAAACTGTATTTTTTTCTATGAACTGGCTTTCGGAAAGGAATTAGTTTTTCTTCTAACTTTCTATATATGTATCTCATCATGGAGGAGAATTTGCGAGTGTATAGTGTTACTTCTCTGCACTTGAGCTGTGTTTAATGGATCTGATATGCAGTCTGTCTTTACCAGGTGTGGGATTTAACAGCTGGAAAACTATTGACCGAGTTTAAGTGTCACGAAGGACAGATTCAAAGCCTAGATTTTCATCCTCATGAATTTCTGCTGGCAACAGGTTTGTATTGGTCTTGAAATTTTGTAACATCGACGCTCTCACAGGCTAGAAGTGAATGATCGCAGTGTATCGTTGTGGCAACCAGCTCAGCGAAAGCTGACCATTCATATACCTGTGTCATGGCGTCATCTTTTTCATTATTTGAGAGTATCCTGGTTTTGCCTATGGTAACAGGTTCAGCTGATAGGACTGTAAAATTCTGGGATCTTGAAACATTCGAGCTAATTGGTTCTGGTGGACCTGAGGTACCACTTCTTTTATGTTAGACTCAACTTTGGTGGCATCTTATTTTCAGTCTACCTTTTAATATTCTCATTTTCGCTTAGACGTCTGGGGTCCGTTGCCTGAGCTTTAATCCAGATGGAAAGACGGTGCTTTGTGGATTGCAAGAAAGTCTCAAGGTAAATTCTTTCATACTTTGATACACAGTATGTAACTACTATGTTAATCAAAATCATCTCTTAGGATTCATTCTTGTAGTTTACTCCTTTGCTTTGACAATTTATATGTCTTCTCCCCTTACGTTACTCTTGTAGTCTAATCCACTGCAAATTGTAGATTTTCTCGTGGGAGCCAATTAGATGTCATGATGGAGTGGACGTTGGATGGTCAAGATTGTCAGATATGAATGTTCACGAGGGAAAGCTGCTTGGTTGCTCATACAATCAAAATTGTGTAGGCGTGTGGGTTGTAGATCTCTCGGTATAGCTCTCTCCGTTATTATGTTTTTTTTTCTTTTCTTTAAATTTAGCTTGTTGGTTATGATCTTTACCCTCCCCCACTCATATTCGGATACATGGCCAGCGTACTGAGCCATGCAATACTGGAGATGCTGCTCAGTCAAATGGACAACCAGAGAAAAAGTCTGGCCCAGTAGTTCTCAATGATAATAACTCAAAGACTATTCCCGGCAAGCTGTCTGTTTCCCAGAACGTAGATCCTTTATTGAAGGAAACAAAGTCTCTTGGACGATTATCTGTTACTCAGAACTCTGATCCTCCCACAAAAGAAACAAAGGCCGTTGGAAGGTCATCAACATCCCAAAGTTCGGATTCATTGATGAAGGAATCAAAGCCTCTCGGAAGGTTGTCAGTTTCTCAAAATTCAGACGGTGCTAAAGAGTCGAGGACATCATCATCATGTATGCTTTGCTTCTATTAATTTTCTGGTATCTTCTTACTATTTATATCAGCGCTGGTTAAATGATATGCCGTTTCTCGTTATGTGTCTGTTTGAAGCCACGGGAAGTGTACCTAGCACTCCTCATAGAGTCAGTGTTTCAAAAGCTGCTTCGGGTGTTTCAAACGCTGTCTCAAATGCTGCAACGTCAAGGAGGAATTTTGCAAAAGCTAACTCAAGGGGGAATCATGTCAATAAGGCTGCAGATTTCGTTCAGGTGTTTGTCCCCAGAGAAGACCCTAGAAGAGAACAGGCGACTGAATCCAGAGCAGAACTTGACATAATTGCAAGAACCATGCCTTATTCCTTGCAGGCGGCTGATTCTAGAAGGTCGCCTAGCAGCAAGGATAACCAAGATTTGCCAAACGCTTCAGTTCTTGAAATGTCCGAGTCTCAGCCAGTTGAACCAAGTAATCTACCGGATAAAAATGCATTTCCCGGTGGCAAGGGTGGCATGCGGGGTGCAGCTGAGCGAAGCATCAACGATTTTAGATACAAGAGATATGGCAGGAGTAATTCAAGGTCACGGATGGGATCTCCTCCAAGAAACCACGATGAAAACTGTAAGTTGCTGTGCCTTTGTATCTTTTCCTCTATTTGTGAAAATATGAACGTCGGCAGATAGTTTTACACTACCTTTGCCCCTTGCCCCTTGCCCCTTGCCCTTAAGAGTGTCCTATAGTGTTAGTACTAATGAGGTTTCAGAGAACTCACTAGTGTAGTTGGCCCTGTATATTTCCTTAACTATGTTGAGTTGATAGATGATGGTCTCAGTTCTAAGCTTTAGTCTTTGTTTCAGATGACTTGGTAAGCCACAAATCAAGTAGAGAACCAAGTCCCACTGAAAGTCGAAAAGGAGGTAAATCTTCCGATCCAGCTTTCACCTTCCTATTGAAAATGACTTGGTAAGTCTCACTCATGTGTCTTATCATATCAGGAAGATTCCAGTCACTCGTCATAAATAGGGAGAGACGAGGAAGATTTTCCAACTTCGAGGGTCCTGTTTCTAATTTTCCAGCTGGAAATGTAGCGGCTCCTAACATTCCCCCTTCAAATATGGTAATAGCCTTAGACTCTTTCTACCTTGTGCTATAACACTGACTATAAATTGCATCAACAAAATAGGGAGACAGGAATAAGAGTAATGAACAAAGACGTAACTTCTTTTTCTGATTTATTTAGTCTCACGTGTTACTTACTACCTTCAGAGAAACTGAATAGACATGACTTTCGTGATTACAAATTTCCATCAGCACATCTAGTAATGCTTTTGCTTCTTTTCCTCTGAGACCCAGATATAATACATATTGTATTCCTTCCATGTAGTTCAAGCAGAGAGGAAACCATATGCCAGTTGAACAAGGGAACGATTCTCCTTCTGAAGATAATATTGTTGAAGACATAATGGGAAAACATGATCAGTTTGTCAGCTCTATGCAGTCTCGTTTGGCTAAGTTACAGGTAACATGAATGAAAGCTGTGAAGTTGTGATAATGTTGTTGGGTCCTCGTCCGAATTAGGGATTAGAAAGACCTATAGTTTTGTTTTTGCTAAATAGTTTTACCCAATTTGCAGGTAGTTCGTAGATATTGGGAAAGGAATGATGTAAAGAACACGATAGGTTCAATGGAGAAGATGGCTGACAATGCTGTAAGTATCCTGTATTTCTACTAATAGAGTGATATCTGAGAAAAAAGATTAGCAGCCCAAAGCAACTCTTCTTATTGATTTGTTACAGGTTACCGCGGATGTACTGAGTATAATAACCGAGAGAAATGAGATTATGACACTGGATACGTGTACCTCCCTTCTTCCCATTCTAACAGCTCTTCTAGGAAGTGACATGGATCAGTAAGCATTTACTTTTCCTTAAATGGCAAGAGTCTTCTTACTGAGTTAATCACGTCTGATGGATGCAAAAGAATATAAAACACAGAACAGACATGAATCTTTACAACTTTTGTGTTCTTAAATTTTCTAACACTAATCTTTTTTATTTAGGCATTTGAGCGTTTCCTTGGATATGCTGCTTAAGCTGGTTAGAATGTATGGGTCACCAATTTACTCATCACTGTCAGCTCCAGCATCTGTTGGTGTAGATATCGAAGCTGAGCAAAGGTTGGCTTGGTTTTCAACCTTATCTAAGCCTTCATGTATCTATAGCATACTCTCATGGAACTGAATAAAAATGTTTAACTACTATGTAGGATCGAGCGCTACAGTCGTTGCTTTGTGGAGCTTGAGAAAGTTAAAGCCTGTCTTCCCTCGCTGTCAAGGTAAGCCCCATAACTTAGTGCAGAGTGAAGATTTCATAGTGTTCTCATTAATGATTTAAGAATATATATATATATATGGCTTACATGTGTATGTGTTGGGGCTTTGTGTAGAAGAGGAGGTTTGGTGGCCAAGTCTGTGCTTGAACTCAACTTAGCATTTCAGGAAGTTTCATCATAATCACTTCGAATCCCTAGAAAAGCACAGAGCAAAGCCCGTCTTCTTAGTGGCATCATCCCAAGTCCTAATCCTGTGCTTGTTTTTTCAATGTGGATTTGGTTCCAGAGGGAGTCTAACAAAAACTGATGATACTAAGTTAACCAAAAGAGTTTGGAAGGCTAAAAATC
>CAKOAT010390710.1:256267-311696 GCA_932364175.1 Eruca vesicaria subsp. sativa
AGAGAGAGAGAGAGAGAGAGAGAGAGAGAGAGAGAGAGAGAGAGAGAGAGAGAGCCATAGGGCTGTGTATTGCTCTCCTAGCTAATATTACATGAATACTTAGAATTTCTGCTCTTTAGAAAGAGACATGTTCAGTGTTCTCTCAACTCAGCAATAGTTTTTTTCATGGTTTCTTGGATTTGATCTCCTATCATCAATCTTATGTTCTACGTTCTTAATTTCTGAGTCTACAAGCAGTATGTGACCGAGCAAACTAATTTAATCAAAATAAATAAATGAATATAACTTTATCAACTTTGAATAGAGTTTTTTTTTTTTTTTGGACAAATAACTTTGAATAGAGTTTTTAAGCCATAACCACCATTAACTCATTTTGTTTACAATTTGATGATAACAGATAAGTATTGTAGAAACGTATTTTACTGCAATAATTTAAAACTATAAGGTAGGTTATAGAGGCCAAATAAAAGGTACAAAACATCTAAAGAAGATGAAGAAGAAGGAATAACTTTTGGAAATTGAAGACATAATAAAACAAAACTTGTGGAAAAAGGACAATCTATAGAAACTGCAATAAACCAAACAGACTAGAGATTACTTGAGGAAACTAAATTGCCAAAACGATGTAACGGAATTGTCACCAACTACCTAATAAAAACAAAAAACTATTCATTCCAACATTTTATTTGTTTTTTTTTTCTGATATAGTTACAAAAAGAAAGTGGAAAAATGAAAGTTACTGTGAAGAGTAGTAGCAAATCCCATGCCTCTGCTCTGCGTTACATTGAGAGACAATGACCATACATGTCTTTTTGCTGTACAACTTACTCTTCTTCACCTTCTAAAGATCATCCCCTTATTTTCTGAGACCAAAACTGGTCACTTTCTTTTGTCTCTTTTGTAGATTTAGATTCTCTTCTTCGATTTTATATATCGATCAGAATCTAGCAAGGTTAATCATCTCGGATGTACACTTCTCTTGATGTGATCGATGAGACCAAACTACATCCATTGATTTGGTTTTTGGTTAAGATATAAATTATCTTTACCACCCACTCAATATTCATCTCTACATCCATTGATTTGGTTTTTGGTTAAGATGTAAACAGTCTTATATATGTCAATAATAAACTTCCACATTTGCTACAGTGTCTTTCTGATGAAACTGTATAGTCTAAGCAATAAAGCAATCATGTGAACAAATTAATCACATCATATGTAGCTATGAAGTACATATTGAAGAAACAAATTTACAACAAAATGTCAAAAATTAAATAACAAAAACTTTTTTTTTTTTTGGCAACAAAATAACAAAAACTAAACAATGTAATATAACAAAATTTCAAAAAATTTAAACGCAAAACAACATTTTGTAACTTCAGGTTAATGTGAGAGTCAGTTGGTTATAAAGTATATAACTATAGTTTTTTTTAGATATCAAGAGAGTATTGTAGTCTGAGATAGTTGTTCAGCTAATAATTGTCTCTGGTCTTGTCGCATGGAACTATTTAATGACAAGCAAATTTTACCCACTCTTCTATATGATTATCTGCTCTTTTCGCCGATTTTTACTGTTTCGTAGATAACTGTTAGACGGTTAAAAATTAAATACAAACGTCAGAAGATTATTTAGTTATTATATATCAAAAGTGTACACGTGTAATGTATAATCATAAAATATATCTAAAATTAAAAAAGTGAGAGGTCAACATCAATGCTCGTCTTAATACAACTTTACAAACAAAGACAGAGATACTGCTTTTATAAGTAGTCTTCCTTCTCCACAATTGACTTTATTCACTTCACACTCTTTTAACTTTGCAGCTCTTTCTCTCTATTCTCACTTTCGACCAAAAAAAGAAGAAAGCAGAAGCAAAAATGGGATGCATAATGGTAATGGAGCTAGGGAAGAAGGAGAAGAAGCTACTAAGAAGTATTTTATGGAAAATCAGAAGAGAGATTAAGAAGATGAAGAAGAAAATGAGGTCACCAAAAGACAAGAATAAGAAGCAGACCAGTTTTAACTATGATCCTCTGAGCTATTCTCTTAACTTCGACTCTCTTTAAACCTATCAAATTATGTCTTGTTGCTGTTTGCTTATTTTTAATATCAGTTTGTGTGATGTAATGCACGTTTCTAATTTCATGTCTGTTGTCTATGCTATGTCTGATTAGCCTATTTAGTTATTGCTAACAACTTTTTAAGTTGCTTATTTTATCTATATCAGTTTTTGTGATATAATATATGTTTCTAAATTCTAATGCCAAGTCTGTTGTTTCTGCTATGTATAAGCCTATTGGGTTGTTATTAACAGCTTTTTTAAGTTGATTATCTTCCCCCAAAGCTAATCTTTAGCGTGAGAATCACTAATAACTATCGTTTTATGTCTTTAACTGAAAAGAAGATAATAGTTTTGTAGTTTGAATTTAGTTATAGTTCTCTATTAAATGTTTTTTTTTCAAATAGAGGTAAAAAGTTAGTCTATAATCTCCCAATGATATCATACACTGTATAAAACACAGAAGAGAGAGAAAGAGAGAGAGATTCTGCAACTAATCACCTATCTAATCATTTTGACCCAAGATTCTCTTAATCAGTAGAGAAAATACAGTACTGTGAAGATAAAGAGAAAGTTAAGACGATTAAACCTTTAGATATTCCGCAAACCCCATCATAACTTGGAAAGTTTTTTTGCTATAATCATCTTCCTAGTCTTTAGTCTCTAAATATGTAAATATTTGCTTTACCATAAAGTTTTAAAACTATACACAAAAGGAAAAGGGGGATTTGAAAGATAGAGAGAGAAGGATGTGAGATTCTCTGAGAGAAGGGCACAGTAAGCAAGAAGTGAGTGAGGGTGAATTCACCTTCCCATCACCCTAAAACCCTAAAAGTCTCATCAGCTCTGCACCCCCACATGCCTATCTATCTCTGCCCTAGCCTTTTTTTCAGATTTCTTCCATTTTTTTTAACTTTTACCGTTATGCAACCACTGTCCCCTACTGTTAGTATTATCTTAATCACATTTTGCATTTATAACTCTTTAGACGAGTCCTTACATAAAAAAACCTCCTCCATCTGAACTGTATTTGAGGTCTTTCACCTGAACATGTAAATGCATCAGATGAAAATTATATTCCTCTCTATATATTTTGTTGGGGGCAGGCCCGGCCGAGAAAATACGGACCGGAAGCAAAAAAATAAAAATTAGGCTATTAATTAAAAATATGAAACTATAGTATTACACTTTGAACCTGACACACTTCACACAACAAATCTAGTCTTAAACCAACTATATTATCGAAGATATTGACAATGTGAAGGACGGAAAGTTTGATAATCTAATCAGAGCCGGAAGCACGTGCTTGTATTGCTTATACCCAGAATCACTACTGGTTGGGATATAATGCTGTCAAAACAACCTTATATTATATACACTCTAAATATATTGGGCCAGACCATTATTTTGTTTTTTGTAATTTAGCCTAGGAACATTTGAAGATTTATATTAGTGGGCATACTCGAATATCTCTAGCTATAAATGGGCCACACGGCCCAAATATCTTTAACCCGAAAACCCTAATCAATAAACAAAGAAATTGAGACCACGAAAAACATCAGATCTAATGGCAACAGAAAATAAATCTAAACCGTTTATTAGCATCGCGTATCCAAAACCAACGGTGGGATTCGATCGACACCTAATAATCCGTGTAAGAAAAAAAATGACACGCGAGTATATAAGCGCCACAAGCTTCGTTTCCCTCTCACAGCTTCTCTGAAACCTTTTTTGAAACTTAATCCAAATAGAGTTTCGTTTCAGAAAGAGATGGCCGGTAGTGGATCACCGAAATCAAACTCAGTTGAATCTGAAAACACGACAATTTGGTATTCAATCTTCTTAATCTTACTTTCAATTGGATTTTTGTTTCGGCCTAAGTTTTGATTGTTTTGATTTAGTGTTACGATTGGGGATTTTAGACAGTAAACTTCTAGGGTTTCTGTTTTTCTCACACGAAACGTGAAATTTAAACGATTTCACTGAAGCATGCGACAAAAATGTAGTTTTCTTCTGATTTAAAGAGTTTAATGTTTTGATTTAGGGTTTCAATTTTTTCTCACAATTTAAGTTGAAATTAAATTATTTCAGTGAAAGATGCAACAAGAAATTACATGTTGACGACAAAAATCTCGGTAATCTCTAACTCTTTCCGTTTTCTTCGTCTTTGCGTTATCATCGTCTCTTAAATCACATTTTGTGGCTATGGTTTTTTTTTAATTTAATGATCAGAAGCTGCCCAAGTTGATGAGACGCAACCTGTAGAGAAGTAAGACCTCGTTAGGATTTTTATCTCTGTCTTTATGTATTATTAATTATATATGTGATCATTGAGTTCCTTTCTTCTTGTTCGGATTCGTTAGGAACAGCTCAAAGCGGTCTCATCCTACTGCCTTTTATCTTTTCATGTAATATTAATTCATCTTTCGATTTTTGTCTTCTCGTTTTTATTATACTGATAGGGATAATAATTAATGCTGATATTTCTTTTCTCTTTGTAGGAATGATTTCCGCAGAACTTTCGAAAAGGAGAATGAATATGTTAACCTTAAGGATGTAAGACTGTAAAACCGAGCTTTGTTACTTTCACTTTGAGTATTGGTTTATATGTTTTTTACAAGACACTTTGCTGTTTTATATATGGTTGTAGGTTCCAAAGCTTGGTGGTGAAAAGTGGAAGTCTTTCACTGAGGAAGTGAGTTTGCTCTCAGTTACTTTGTTCCTTTCCTGAGTTTCTTGATGATCTGATTACTGTGCTCTTACTCTAGTTTTGTTCGGTTGTTCTTTTAGGAGAAGAAAGTTTATAGGGATTTTGCTGCTCATATGGAAAGATATAACATGTCGCTTTGGAGCGACGATTCTGATGAGGAAGTATGTCTTTCATTATTAGTGGTTATTATGTCTTTCCTTTTCCTCAATGTTACATGGAATCTCGAGTTTTAAGATGATATGGTGATATTTTCAGGAGGAGGATGAGAGGGATCTGCTGATCGAAGAAGGGCAGAGACGGCACGGGGGTATTTTTGGGACGTGGTGGTATAGTTGATTTATTGAATGTTTTGAAATGAATTTTCTTCAATATTATTGTATCTTAATTAAGGTAACTCGCTTAAAAAGAAGTAAAGATGTTAACTCTAACTTTTTACTAGATGTATCAAATTTTGATGAAACTTTCAAATCATTATTTTATCATTTTTAATTAAAATACTATGTTACAGTAATTTGTTGTTAAGATTTTGGTGTTATTTCTTTTATTTTGTCAATTAAGGACAACTTATATATACTAGGGTTGGCCCATTCTACGCGCGGACGGAAAGTTATAGTAAAAAATATTTATATTAATTTATACTAAGTTTAGAAAGTTTTTTAAAAAAACATATTATAGATTAAAATCATATTTTAAACAGTTTTTGTTAGAATTAAAGTGGTAATAATCTTCATTATGCTCGACTTTCAGAGAGTACAGAGTTAGCAAATATAATTAGAAGACTTAACAATAATGTATATAGATATATTCTTATTATTTTATTTCATTTTGACATAATAAAATAAAATCTAAAGTTTAAATAAATAATGCTATATTTATTTCAAGAAATTTCAAGTTGTAAAAAATATTACACTAATTATTTTTTCATGACAATAGTTTAATCTAACTCCAAACTAAATCAGTTTAAATATAAAAATACTATATAAATAGTTTAATAATATCATAAATAATAATTATTCTTTTCTTATTCAACAGGAAATGATGATTTAGTGTTTTACTGGTTATGAGGGTGAATGGTTGTTGCTGTGAGGGCTGTCCACAGCACTAATTAAATCTACAGCATTGTTTATAAAGCAATCAAACTCTATTTAAGAAAATCTGTACACAGCATCTTGGAAAAAAAACGTCTGTGGAAGTGATTTACAAAGCCAAATACCTACAGCCTAGTTTTATGGGCTTTCAAGAAAATAAGTAATATTTCATGTATCATTTACTAAAGACTAGCAGAAGTAATAAAATCTTAATAATAACTATACACCTTCGTAAACACACACACACATATATATAACAAGAATAACAACTAAAAATATCATTTTGTCAACCAAAACTTTAGGAGAACAAAAAATAATTCAGAGAAATGGTTAAAAGTCAGAACATCGTATACATATTATCAATTTTCTATTATTCAAAAATTATGTTTTATTTATGAAAAATTGTCAAAGAAGGTTAATCTACTTTATAGAAACTTCAGGATTATTATTTGTTATTTATTCGGCAAAAATTAGATTTTTATAAAATTTATTTCATTTTAATATATTGTTTAATATATATATATATATATAATATTAATCTACAGCTGATTGATACCAATCATATTTTAAAAAAAAACTACAGCTCAAATCTTACAGCCAAAATTCTACAGAAATAAAATCTACAGCCACAGCAAAAAGTTTATATCTTTAATTCTACAGCCAAAAAAACTAAAGTTACAGCCTTTACCATGCTATTTAAAAATATTGTTTTAGAAATAATTCTCATGCTATTTAAAAATATTGTAGAGATGTTCTTAGCGATGAGTTTTATAGGGCAAGTAACCTTACAAAGTTTTCTTGGGTTAGAATGAATTGTTTATATGAGTGCTTCGAAGACTCTAGGGTAAGTCTTATGCAGTGGAGTTTGTTCCATTATACTTTTTTTAACCTTTGTATTTAGTTTAAACCATTTGACTTTTATGTATGAAATATTATTTCTGTAATTTAAAAAGTTATCTACACTATTATTTGCGAAGTGATTTTTCACAACGGAGCTCTCACGTTATAAGTTAGAACGGTTAATATCGTTTATACCCTTAATAAATAAATATATAAATCAGCCCAATAATAAAAACAAATTTAATATTTATTTGATTAGATAAATGATTTAAATTAATAACAAGGATAAGAATTATCCATCTATATTATTATTTGCGAACTGATTTTTCGCAACGGATCTCCCACGTTAAAAGTTAGAGTGGTTAATATCGTTTATACCCTTAATGAATAAATATATAAATCAGCCAACAATAAAAATGAATTTAATATTTAATTGATTAGATAAATTATTTAAATTAATAACAATGATAAAAATTATCAATAATCTAAATATATATTTAAAAATAAAAAAATATTATTATTTTTATATTATTATTTGCGAAGTGATTTTCGCAATGCAGCTCCCACGTTAAAAGTTAGAGTGGTTAATATCGTTTATATCCTTAGCGAATAAATATATAAATCAGCCAATAATAAAAACGAATTTAATATTTATTTGATTAGATAAATGATTTAAATTAATAACAATGATAAGAATTATCCATAATCTAAATATATATTTAAAAATAAAAATCTATATTATTATTTGATTAGATAAATGATTTAAATTAATAACAATGATAAGAATTATCTATCTATATTATTATTTGCGAAGTGATTTTTCACAACGGAGCTCCCACGTTAAAAGTTAGAGTAGATAAATGATTTAAATTAATAACAATGATAAGAATTATCCATGATCTAAATATATATTTACAAATAAAAATATATTATTATTTCTATATTATTATTTGCGAAGTGATTTTTCGCAACGGAGCTCCCACGTTAAAAGTTAGAGTGGTTAATATCGTTTATACCCTTAACGAATAAATATATAAATCAGCCAATAATAAAAAAGAATTTAATATTTATTTGATTAGATAAATGATTTAAATTAATAACAATGATAAGAATTATCCATAATATAAATATATATTAAAAAAAATAAAAATCTATACTATTATTTGCGAAGTGATTTTTCGCAACGGAACTCTCACGTTAAAATTTAGAGTGGTTAATATCGTTTATACCCTTAATGAATAAAATATATAAATCAGCCAAAAATAAAAACGAATTTAATTTTTATTTGATTAGATAAATGATTTAAATTAATAATAATGATAAGAATTATCCATAATCTAAATATATGTTTAAAATAAATTAAAAAGATAATTCCTAGATATATATTGTGTTGTTATCTTGAAAATATATTTTAATAAAAAAACTCAAAAACAGAAAACACATAAATAAATATTCATAAAGTAAAATTTTTAGTTGTATATAATTGAAAAGAAAAAATTGAAAAATATGATATTTTAAAATACTATTACTATTATTTGCAAAGTAATTTTTCACAACGGAGCTCTCACGTTAAAAGTTAGAGCGGTTAATATCGTTTATACCCTTAATAATTAAACATATAAATCAGCCAATAATAAAAACGAATTTAATATTTATTTGATTAGATAAATGATTTAAATTAATAACAATGATAAGAATTATCCATCTATATTATTATTTGCGACGTGATTTTTTGCAACGGATCTACCACGTTAAAAGTTAGAGTGGTTAATATCGTTTATACCCTTAATGAATAAATATATAAATCAGCCAAGAATAAAAAAGAATTTAATATTTATTTGATTAGATAAATGATTTAAATTAATAACAATGATAAAAATTTTCCATAATCTAAATATATATTTAAAAATAAAAATATATTATTATTTTTATATTATTATTTGCGAAGTGATTTTTCGTAATGGAGCTCCCACGTTAAAAGTTAGAGTGGTTAATATCGTTTATACCTTTAACGAAAAAATATATAAATCAGCCAATAATAAAAACAAATTTAATATTTATTTGATTAGATAAATGATTTAAATTAATAACAATGATAAGAATTATCCATAATCTAAATATATATTTAAAAATAAAAATCTATATTATTATTTGCGAAGTGATTTTTCTCAACGGAGCTCCCACGTTAAAAGTTAGAGTAGATAAATTATTTAAATTAATAACAATGATAAGAATTATCCATGATCTAAATATATATTTTAAAGTAAAAATATATTATTATTTCTATATTATTATTTGCGAATTTATTTTTCGCAACAGAGCTCCCACGTTAAAAGTTAGAGTGGTTAATATCGTTTATACCCTTAACGAATAAATATATAAATCAGTCAATAATAAAAACGAATTTAATATTTATTTGATTAGATAAATGATTTAAATTAATAACAATGATAAGAATTATCCATAATTTTAATATATATTAAAAAATATAAATCTATTCTATTATTTGCGAAATGATTTTTCGCAACGGAGCTCTCACGTTAAAAGTTAGAGTGGTTAATATCGTTTATACCCTTAATGAAAAAATATATATAAATCAGCCAAAAATAAAAACGAATTTAATATTTATTTGATTAGATAAATGATTTAAATTAATAATAATGATAAGAATTATCCATAATCTAAATATATGTTTAAAATAAATTAAAAAGATAATTCCTAGATATATATTGTGTTGTTATCCTGAAAATATATTTTAATAAAAAAATTCAAAAACAGAAAACACATAAATAAATATTCATAAAGTAAAATTTTTAGTTGTATATAATTGAAAAGAAAAAATTGAAAAGTATGATATTTGAAAATACTATTATTTGCGAAATGATTTTTCGCAATAGAGCTCTCACATTAAAAATTAGAGTGGTTAATATCGTTTATACTCTTAATGAATAAAATATATAAATCAGCCAAAAATAAAAATGAATTTAATATTTATTTGATTAGATAGTGATTTTTCGCAACAGAGCTCTCACGTTAAAAGTTATAGTGGTTAATATCGATTATACCCTTAATGTATAAATCTATAAATCAGCCAATAATAAAACAAAAGTAAAATTTATTTGATTAGATAAATGATTTAAATTAATAACAATGATAAGAATTATCCATAATATAAATATATATTTAAAAATAAAAATATATACTATTATTTGCGAAGTGATTTTTCGCAACGGAGCTCTCACGTTAAAAGTTAGAGTGGTTAATATCGTTTAGACCCTTAATGAATAAAATATATAAATCAGCTAAAAATAAAAACGAATTTAATATTTATTTGATTAGATAAATGATTTAAATTAATAATAAGGATAAGAATTATCCATAATCTAAATATATGTTTAAAATAAATTAAAAAGATAATTCCTAGATATATATTGTGTTGTTATCGTGAAAATATATTTTAATAAAAAAATTCAAAAATAGAAAACACATAACTAAATATTCATAAAGTAAAATTTTTAGTTGTATATAACTGAAAAGAAAAAATTGAAAAATATGATATTTGAAAATACTATTATTTGCGAAATGATTTTTCGCAATGGAGCTCTCACATTAAAAATTAGAGTGGTTAATATCGTTTATACTCTTAATGAATAAAATATATAAATCAGCCAAAAATCAAAATGAATTTAATATTTATTTGATTAGATAGTGATTTTTCGCAACGGAGCTCTCACGTTAAAAGTTAGAGTGGTTAATATCGATTATACCCTTAATGAATAAATATATTAATCAGCCAATAATAAAAACGAAAGTAATATTTATTTGATTAGATAAATGATTTAAATTAATAACAATGATAAGAATTATCCATAATCTAAATATATATTTAAAAAAAAAAGATAATTCCTATATATGTTGTGTTGTTGTCCAAAAAATATATTTAGTCAAAAAATTCAAAAACATAAAACACATAAATAAATCTTCATAAAGTAAAATTTTTAATTGTATATAATTGAAAATAGAAAATTAAAAAATTATAATACGTAATTATTTACAAACTAAAAGAATATAATAATATAATAAAATGATATATATTTGTGAAGTTATTTTCGCCTCTGGACTCACACGTTAAATTAAATTTTTTTATTAAATTTTATATAATTAATCCTTAAACATGAATTAATCATAATAAAATAAAAGATCATTCAAAAAGAAAGAAAATACGTATTTGATAAAAATAAATTTTAAATATATTGTATTATTATCCTAACTAATATTATTCTTTCTGTAAGATCAATTTTTGAATGTATATTTCTTGATTCAGTTTTTTAAATTGAAAGATTGATTTCTATCTTTTTATCAATTAAGAAGAAAAGAAATAGACTAGATTTTTTAAACTTAAAAGGAAGAAGTAGATTTATTTTAATTTTTGAATAACTTTATCATGTAAAAAAAGTTTAATATTTGAGGTTAAATTTTTGAAAGCAAATAATCGTTTATTTAGGTGATTTTTTAAATTGATTTAAAGATAATTAAGCCCGCATGTGCGGGCAAAACACCTAGTCATCTTTGACCACGAACTTTATTGTAAAAGGCTCAAAGTCAATTTCTTTAAGGTTAACTAAACTTTTTAAAAATGATTGTTACAATTATTATTGAAATTGTATTCTATTTTTTATTACGTCAGTATAGATATTTTAATATGTTTATTTTAGTATAAGTTATCTAATTTCATTTCTATTGTTTTTTGTGTGTTATCAGGTAATTGTACATTATAGTCTTTGTTGTACTATGCAAGAATATATGTATATATTTTTTTCATATCAATATTAAAATTATGGTTGCGGTTTTTATTTTAGTATTTAAAAAATCACATTTAATTTAATACAGTAACCTTACATTTTGTGTTTACAGTGCTTATTTTACTCTTAAAACCAATTTAATTTAATTTCCTATAATATTTAATTTATTCACAATTATTCGTGACGTTAATTTTCACTCTTTTTAATACGCGCCGCATGTATTATGGATTTGTGTGAGGATTGACTCCACATAAAAATAAGAATTCACTTCTGATATCTTAATTAACATACTTGTCGAAGTACTATAATAGCAGCCACCACTATTATTAGAGAACACTGAAAGCACCCATGAACTTGTGAAAGACATAAATAGCTAAAACAAAAGCGATAAAAGAAAGGGATGAGTAAGTTTTATTATGATGAAGAGATCTGCGTCCACATGTCATGCTATCACAAATTACGTCACACGCGCCTTCTTGACCACCATAAAAACAGAGCCCACCAGCTTCCTTGACGCCTCACCAGATTTACTTGCAGCAGCATTCACAGTGGCCTCACAGCTCACTCCACTCCCAGACTCAGTTGGAACAGGGGTACCATGTGTGGGTTGTCTCCATCATCATAGTCACATTCCTGTTACACCAACATGTTTATAGAAACACACATATCGCCTTTAGTACAACAAAGAAAATCATTACACATACGTAGTTGACAAATGCAAGGACATGCATAGGGTCACAACCATCAATGATGCGTGTGATACAGTAAGATTGTATGTTGTAACCCTGACTTAAAAATTGTACGTCTTTCCTTCCATATCTGCTATAAACGGCGGCACCTGAGAGTCTTCAGGGTTTAAACCATCTTCAGTCTATAGCTATCAAACACATCAACATATCACTATGCTATAAGCTGTGTATGACATCAACTACGGACTCGTGTTTGATGGTCACCAACATCTCACCAGCCTCTTTTGCTTTCAGATTGTGTAATTTGGTCATCACACCATCAAAACAAACAAACACACCCTCAACAGTATGACAGCAATGGCCATCTCTTCTACGCGATAACTAAATAAGAATAAGCATGTACCAAATGTAATATCAATGTGTGTTTGTTCAGTTCATGGTCATCCTACAAGGTGGTAACAGCTTGCCACACAAGCACTGGCGCAGGCAAAAAATTTATCCATAGGGATCAAAGCTGAACTACACTTAAAAAGAAGGATAAGGGTTAATTTTCTGTTTTTGTTGGCGTCAATATAATTTATTTGGTCAAAAATGATGTGTTTCATAAAATTTCATGAGTGTCAATTGAATGGTCCCTTAGTAGACTCTACCTCCGCCACTGCACACAAGCAAAAGTTATACGGATAAGCAACTGCAGGAAAGACGTTGAATGGTCTTCTTTGTGGTATCAGTCCGCACAGTCTTTTGGCCCTGAAACTCACATATTCCACTGACTGGCTCGTCTGATCAGACTAGCTTAACCCGTCCTCCTCGGACTGTTCCAGTTCAGTTGTCGGACCTTTAATTTGATTCCTTTTAATTTAGTCAGCACCACTTGGAGATACTAACATAGTGGACATATTCGAATATCTTAATACTTACGGCCCATTCGGCCCAAACCCGTAAACCCCTAGATTACAAAAAACACCAAAACGTCCCCGTCTAGTGGTAACAGAAAGTGAATGTAGACCGTTTATTATCATGTGTATGCAAAACCAACGGTGGATAACAATCAACACCTAAATAATCCGTGTTAAAAAAAAAGCCGCGCGAGTATATAAGCGAAAACAAGCTTCGTTTCCCTCTCACAGCTTCTTTGAAAAGAAAGAGATCGATGGCCGGTGACGATGGTTTGCTGAGGAAAGGACTGGTGACTCACGCCAAAGACGGCACAGCTTTCGGTTTTTGGTACTAATTCTTCTCAAGCTTTAATTCGTATTATTTACTGGAAAATTCGTTAATGTTTCGAATTTTAGGGTTTCTCACAATTTAGGTTTAATTTTTATAACGATTTTAGTGAAAGATGCTACAAGAGTGTAGATGTTAAGTATACACACCGTTGCATCCCCGACGCCAAAAATCTCGGTAATCAATCTCTTTCGTCTTCCTCGGCTAAGAAGAAACCTGTAGATAAGTACGACCTCGTTAGCATAATCTCTGACTTTATTTATTATAAATTATATATTTATATATATGTGATCTTTATTTATTTATTATAAATTGGACTTGTTTGGATTCGCTAGGAAGAAGAAGTCAAAGCGGCCACCTCCTACTGCCTTTTATATTTTCATGTAATAATATTCATAACCTTCACTTTTGTGTCTTCTTTTTTTTTTTACTGATAGGTTAGGGATGATGATGATTCTGATATTTCTTTTTCACTTTTGCAGGATTTGTTTCCGCGAAATTTACAAATGTGACAATCCATATGTTAACGTTAAGGATGTAAGACTGTAAAACCGAGCTTTGTTACTTTCACTTTGACTAGTGTTTTATATGGTTTTTATTTATATATGGTTGTAGGTTGCAAAGCTTGGTGGTGAAAAGTGGAAGTCTTTCACTAATGAAGTGAGTTGCTTTCAGTTCTCTGTTTGGTTTCCTGAGTTTGCTAATATTATCTTCTTACTCTCGTTTTGTTCCTTGGTCCATTTAGGAGAAGAAAGTTTATAGGGATAAAGCTGCTGAACTTATGGAAAAATATAATAAGTCACTTCTTGATGGTGATGATGATGATGAAGTAATGTGTTTCTTTCGTTGTGTCTTTCCTTTTACTCAATTATTAAATGGAATCGCGAGGTCTAAGATGATGATATGATGACATTCAGGAGGAGGATGAGGAGGAGGAAACTGATGATGCTGAGGAGAAACAAGCTGATGAAGTTGTAAACAAAAAAGATGCACTAAATGGGTGTCAAACAGGAAGAGGTAGAGGACGTAGAGGTAGAGGTAGACGCAGAAAATTTAGAGTTAGAGGAAGTCGTGGTTGGTTAGGTGTGTTTGGCTAAGCACACATTGTCGATCAGGTTCGGGCTGTTTCTATGCTTTTAATTAGGCTGATTCAATCTTCTCGCTTTATCTTGATGTATGATCTTTCATAAATGATAATTTCTATATTTTTTTTCAAAAGGGGGGGGGGTAAAGAACAGGAATAAGAGATTTTTTATTACTACTAGATTTAACTGTTTATCCTGATGGGGGCATTGTAATATTGTCTGAAGTTGGTTGTGACTAGTGAGCAAGGGAAGTTTGTTTGGTAGCTCACTGATTTTTAATTCCTTTAGTTTCTATTGAAGCTTGTGCTTTTGTTACCAGTCATAGAAGTTACTGTTTGGTTTACTTAGTTACATGTTTTGCTGGTTGGATGAAAATGATAATAATCTATTTAAATAAAAACAAAATCACAGAGGTATAGATGTTCAGATTGAAACAATAGAAGTAGGAACTGGACAAGTAAAAAAGACAAATAGAAGATATCATCTATTTTTAAGGAAATGCTTAAAGGTGATGGGATTAAGATCAAAGTCAGTGTTGGACTAGCCACTTCAAAATTTGTGTGTTTTGTTCACTTCTTAGTCTTCCTGCTAGGTGGTAACGGCTTGCCACACAAGCAAAAGTTATGCAGATAAGCAGCTACACGAAATATGTTGAGTGGTCTTCCTTGTATAGTCTGTTGGCCCTAAAAATCACATGTTTCACTGACTGGCTCGTCTGATCAGACTAGCTTAACCTTTCCTCGGACTGTTTCACCTCAGTCGTCGGAACAAGGGTGTTACACTGACCTAGGAGGTTCCTCACAAAATTTGGTTTTATCCCATATCAATTCTTAGATTCTGGTGTGGTTATCTCCAAATCTAATGATTTGACTTGAATTAATATTATATGGTGTTTGAAATAAAAAAAATGTTAATTAGAGCAGGTTCTCGCCTGAGTTTTTCAAACAAAAAATATTAAAATAATATTCCCTCTGTTTTATAGTGAGTGTCGTTTTAGACTTCGGCACACAAATTAAGGAAACAATAAATTTTGCATATTTTTCATATAAAAGTACAATTACCTATACACCTAACCTTATTTCAACCAATAGAAAAATAAATTACAGAATAAATTTAATAAATTTTGCATTGAAAACCGAAAACGACACTTAATTTGTAATAAATTTTTTTCTCTAAAACGACACTCAGAAGCATTTTAAAGCACAACTTCGGATCCTTTGTTAACACTTTTCAACTTTTGCTTGGTTTAATTTTCTAAAAATAAATAAATTTTAATTACAAAAAAATACAAATTATCAAATTAGTATTACACTATTACTTTTGAGATTAGATTCTATTTTTTCGATATTTATCGATGGGGTTGCCCTTAAAATACACATAATTAGGCCGGACCCTTATAATTTTATTCTTGTTTATGTAGTCAAGACCACTTGAAGATACTAACACATTTAACAAATCCAGCTAGTAGTGGCCCATTCGGCCCAAATATCTTAACCCGTAAAACCCTAGTTTAAAAACAAAAAACAAAGAAACGTCACTAGTGGCAGCAGAAAGTGAATCTAGACCGTTTATTATAAAAACAAAAAAAAATCGCGGGAGCATATAAGCGCCACAAATTGAGCTAAACCAAGCTTCGTGACCTTCTCATCGATTCGATTCGTTTCGTCGGAGAATTTGTTAATCAATCTCCTTCCGATCGAGAAAAGAAAGAGGATGGCCGATGGTCGTAGATTGCCGACGGGAGGACTAGTAACTCGAGCCAAAGACGGCAGAGCTTTCGTCTTTTGGTACTCAATTCAAGCTTTGATTCGTATTTTACTGGAAAACTTCGTTAATTTTTCGATTTTTAGGGTTTCTTCCTCACAAATTTAAGGTTAAATTTTAACCGATTTCAGTGAAAGATGCTACCAGAGTGTACAAGTTGGGCGTATGCATGGTTGCATCCCCGACGACGCCAAAATTGGTAATCAAATCTCTTTCTTCTTCCTCGTCTTTGCCTTCTCTTAATCGCGTTTTATTGTTGTTTTTATGCTTTAATGATCAGAAACTGAGGCTAAGGAGAAACCTATAGAGAAGTAAGACCTCGTTTATACATTACAAATTATATATGTGATATTTTTTTTTTTTTTGGAAACTATATATATATGTGATATTGAGTTTCTCTTCTTGTTTGGATTTGTTAGGAAGAAGTCAAAGCTGAAGCTGCCTCCTCCTACTGCGTTTTATATTTTCATGTAATTAATATTAATTCTTCACTTATGTGTCTTCTCGTTTTATTATTGAAAGGGATGATGATGATGATGATATTTCTTTTTCACTTTTGCAGGAATGGTTTCCGCGAAATTTACAGATATGAGAATCGATTTATTAACCTTAAGGATGTAAGACTGTAATCCGAGCTTTGTTACTTTCACTTGAGTATTGGTTTTACAAGAGACTATATGGTTTGTAGGTTCCAAAGTTTGGTGGTGAAAAGTGGAAGTCTTTCACTGAGGAAGTGAGTTTGCTCTCAGTTCTTTGTTCCTTTTCCTGAGTTTCGTGTTTGCTTATTGTCTTCTTACTCTAGTTTTGTTCCTTTTGATACTTTTAGGAGAAGAAAGTTTATAGGGATAAAGCTGCTGAACTTTTGGAGAAATATAACAAGTCACTTGAGTGCAGCGATGCTGATGATGATGATGAAGTATGTGTTTCTTTCGTTGTGTCTTTCCTTTTACTCAATTATTAAATGGAATCTCGAGGTCTAAGATGATGATATGGTGACATTCAGGAGGAGGATGAGGAGGAGGAAACTTATGATGCTGAGGAGAAACAAGCTGATGAAGTTGAGAACAAAAAAAGATGCACCCAATGGTGGTCAAACAGGTAGAGGTAGACGCAGAGGATTTAGAGTTAGAGGAAGGCGTGGTTGGTTAGGTGTGTTTGGCTAAGCACACATTGTCGATCAGGTTCCGCCTGTTTCTATGCTTTTAATCAAGGCTGATTCAATCTTCACGCTTTATCTCAATGCATGATCTTTCATGCCATTATGTAACTGACTTTTATAAATGATAATTTCTATTTAAAAAAAAAGGATGGTAAAGAACAGGAATGAGAGATTTAACCGTTTATTCTGATGGTGCATGGTGAATAGTTGCTTGAAGTTGGTTGTGACTTGTGAGAGCAAGGGAAGCTTTTCTTTATACCTCACGGATTGTTAATTCATTTGGTTTAGGCAAGTATTTAAGCGTATGCTTTTGTTACCAATCATGTAGAACTGGAAGTTATTGTTTGGTTACTCAGTTACATGTTCTGCTGATTGAATCAAAATGAGAATAATTTATTTAGATAAAAACAGAATCACAAAGGTATAGAAAGTACTTATTAAAACAATAGAATAGGAAGTGAAAGAGTAAAAGACAAATAGAAGATATCATCTATTTTTTGAAGAAATGCGTAAAGGTGATGGGATTAAGATCAAAGTCAGCGTTGGACTGGCCACTTCAAAATGATTGTTTTGTTCACTTCCTAGTGTTCCTGCAAGGTGGTAACGGCTTGCCACACAAGCAAAGGTTATGCAGATAAGCAGCTGTTGGAAAGATGTTGAATGGTCTTCCTTGTGGTATTAATCCGCACAGTCTGTTGGCCCTGAAACTCACATGTTTCACTGCCTTGATGTTCAACAAGCTATCTGGGATTCTTCCTGTAAGTGCATTGATCGAGAGGTCGAGCCAGTTGAGCTGCGAGAGCTGTCCTAAAGCTTGAGGTATCTCTCCTGTAATGTGATTCCTTGAGATGTCTAGTCTCACGAGTTCAACAAGGTTTGATATTGAACTTGGGATTTGTCCACTGATTTTGTTGCTCCCTATGTTGAGTACTTTCAGGTTCAAACTCTCTGTGAAATCAGGTATCCTCCCTGAGATTTGGTTGTTGGTGAGATGGATCTCTTCCAAGAAGCGGCTTGTCTTGTTGTTTAACAGGCTTGAAAGCGACCCTGTCACTAGATTTGAACTCAGATCAACGGAGGACACCCCTTCTGGCAACTTGAGCTTGGAGAGATCGAATCTGAGCTGGTTCTTTGAGAGCTTCAGTTTCTGAAGACTGGTCATGTTGGCGAGAAGAGCTGAAACATCACCAGTGAGAAAGTTGTCAGACAAGTCTAGAGAGATCACGTCTCTTGGTCTTGTTAGCTTTGGAAAGGCTCCTCTCAGTTTACAACCAGCTAAGTTGATCTCCGTGAGTGGCTTATCCCTGATCCAGCTTGGAACTGCTCCAAGATTAAGATTATTGTACGAAAGATCGATGGACAGTAAAGAAGGAAACCCCCTGCCTACAATAGGCAGAGGATCAGAGAAATGGTTTCTTGAAAGATTGAGAGACCAAAGATTCTGCAGTCTTGTAATGGATGCAGGTATATGACCAATGAACTTGTTGCTGCTCAAGTCAAGGGTAGAAAGTGACTTCAAATTGCTGATTTGGTCAGAGAGTGGCCCAGTGAGATCATTACGCTCCAACGACATGTCCTGAAGCTTCCCCAAGTTGTATACAGAAACTGGTATCGCCCCGGAGAGTCTGTTGCTAGAGAGATGAAGAGTGGTTAAATCCTTAAACTGGCCTATGAAGTCTGGGATTGGTCCAGATAACAAGTTGAAGCTGAGATCAAGAATCTGAAGCTTGAGAAGGTTCTTGAAAGTCACTGGGACTGGTCCTGAGAAAGAGTTTCGAGCCAAACTCATCGTCGTAAGGCTTCTCAAGTTCCCCAAACTCGCCGGGACAACACCTGAGAAGCGGTTTCCAGCCAATGAAAGAGATTCCAACAATGGAAGATGTCCTAAACCAGAAGGAACACTGCCATGGAGAGAATTATCTTCGAGGGCGAGCTGGGTGAGACTAGTCAAGTTAGAGAAGCTGTTGGGAATCGAACCAGTGATGAATTTGGTTCCTGTAATGACCAGAACTTGGAGAGATCCGAGATTCCCCAGTGAAGGTGATAATGTGCCTTTCATGTAAAGAGTAGGGTCGTTCAAGGAGTTTTGTAGCACCAAGTTTGTGACTTTTCCGGTGGCTGGATTGCAGAGAACACCTTCCCAGTCTCCATTGCAACAGTCTTTACCGACCCATGAAGACAGAACTCCGGTTGTGTCCTCGACGATGCTTGATTTGAAAGCTAGGAGTGCTGCTCTGTCTTGGGTTGAGCAGATAACTTGTGCTGAGGAGTGAGTGAGTTTATGGAGAAGAGAAGAGATGAACAAGAGATTCAAAACCCATCTCAGGTTTTGCATTTTGGGAAAATGGGTTTTTTTTTTTTGTTGATCAGCTTAACGTAAAGATGGTTAAAAATAAAGATTGCTTTTCTCAGACAAAAGAAACTGACAGGAGTTAACTTTGACTTGAATTTGGATAATTAAAAAAAAAAAGGTTTTATTATTGTTCCTTCACTTAGACAGGAAGGTATAATAATCCATAAAGAAAAGAAAGAGCTGCGAAAAGGTATTTTCTTTTCACTTTAATCAAAGGATTGGTGGATTAAGTCTGGTTGGATCTAGAAAAATGATCCACCTTTATTAAATAACATTGGTGAAAAAAGAGAATAATATTTTTTTTTTGAAAATTTACACAGGGTCTTTGAAGAGATTCACATGGAGAATTGTGACCGTTGGATGAATCACGAGGTTCCTAGTTTCAGTTTCGAACGTTGGAGCGCAGATCAGTTTGAAAATTGTTTACACTCGTTTGTTTTTTTACATTATAAGCATTCTTCTTCTGCATTTTCAAGCTCTCAAGAAGACATCATTAATAGATTCATGTGAATTCGTGATATAAGCCACTATTTATCTCATAATAAAAGTTAAAACAATACAGTACGTACTATAAATTTTCAAAAAAGTTGATAAATCCGGATTAAATACGTTTGTGATTATGAGGCATTATTGTGTAGTAGGTGTTTGTCTACAGTAGAATCAATGTATTGGGTTTGAAAGAGTAAAGAGTCTTTATGTACTATTAGGTTTTATCAGTATGATTAAGACATGGATTTTTTTTATAATACATGTTATGGAAAAAAATGTGTTGAACAAAATACTTTACAATAGAAAGATGTTCGTAATTCGTAAAGTATTTGATCTATACATATTGCTCATAACCATGTCTTAATGATAGTGATTAAACCCAATACGTAAAGATTCTTTTTGTCTGAAAAGGAAAAGAATTAACGATAACCAGATGACTCTAGTTTAAATATCTTATTACATATGTTGGTTAAACCATCGATTTATATTTAATACATACATAGTTTCTATCTTATTATACATTTCGATTGTTAAAAAAAAAAAGAGATTTTGATCAGAAAAAAATACTCATTGAACACCAAATTTTTTAGCACTTGTGGATGATCGTTGACAATCATAGTGCGATGTTACGAATGCCAACCTGTTAATTTGTGATAAATGTACTTCATCACATCATAAAATGGAAATTAGATATGGGTCGCTGAACTTACAAGTCAAAATCATTTTGAATAGTTATAGCAATACTAGCTTTGGCAGCTTGTTGAATTGATATACATCTACTTTTGTAAGACAAATCGAGATGGAAATTAAAACACTAGATATGGGTCGTCGAAATTTTGGTATCAAAACCATCATTAAAGCAAACAAATCTCCACTACTATAACATTTCCCGGTAGAGACTACAAAGCTTATTTTTGTAATGACAGTAACACAACTCCCCCCCCCCATCCATTATGTGGTCACCAGAGACGGCTTTTCTTTCACCGATAGAAATGCTAGAAAGTAATAATTCAAATGTAAATAATCCAATAACCACTTGCTATATTATCAGCAATCTTTTAATTTTATTATATTATCTATATTGTTGAAATTGAAGTACAAAATAAAATTAACTTTATTGTAACAGATATATTACATTTTTTGGTTTCTTATTTTCACTCATTTTAACTATTTTATTAATTGATTCTTTCCAAATAAATTTATTATAAAAGCACAAATCATAATTTACCTATTTTAAGTATTTTATTATATTTTCCACTCTTTTGAAATATTTTATTAAATTTATTTACATAATAATTCGACGTCATTTATTTTATGTGTGTTAACCTTAACAATTTCACATGTTTGAATGAAATTATTTTATTAGTAACAAAATTTTAAACGGTTAATAAAGATTTATTTTTTGTTTACATAATCAGCTATTCAATTACACGTTCGGATGCATTATTACAATTTATACCCGTCGCTTCGGGTATTAATTAGTTTTTTGAATTTTAAAATTAACTATGTTCGACTATTATAAATTTTCAAACGAGATTTGAGTCAGATTCTTCCGAATCTGGATAGGTTTGTAGAAACCAAAAATATCTAATTCACATATATAAACATATACTATTATCTCTTTATTGCTACTCCATAGCATATTTATACTTAACATATACTAATATTTACTCTAAAATATGAAGTTACTATATTTTAATCATGTTAACGGTGATCAGTCTACGAGTGTTTAACTTTTAGCCAAAAACATGAATTCTTAATCATTTGGTGTATTTATATTCCTTATCTCTATTATACAAGCATCATCATTTTCGTCACGGCGAGAAATAAATATGATTCTGTCGATAGCGAATCTAACGAAAATAAGAAAAATTTAAAGATACAAATTTAATATTTGTGAGAGTTTGATTTTGAACTTTATTTGCTGTTCTTCGCTGTAAGGCTTTTTGTAGTCCATATTGTTTAAAATTTTCTCTCGCAAGTGTATTACAAAAGCGTCAATTGCGGCTTGATGTTAGAACGGTCCGTGTAGGACATGAACCAATCACTATATAAAACACACAGATATATTTAAATAATTTGTTTCTAGTGATTTTCCATTTCAAAAGTTAAGCAAATCATAAGGTGCCACGTAGTATAAAAGAAAAAAAAAATTCATGAACCTAGAAGACAATTGATGCAACGACATGTGACATGTATGTATCCGCGCCTCAAATGTGGTCGACGTCTTACATACTACATACATCAAGCAGCGGTTCGCTAGGTTTAGAAGTTGATAACCGGGTTTATCAATCCGGTTCAAGTTCTATATTATTTGAGTAAGAAAATGAATTTATATTATAACGCTGAGTTTCTCCTATAATTAACGTCTAAAAGAGGTTTGAAATTTTGAAAAATGGGAGTAAAGTGCATCGACTTTGACAGCTAGAGTCGACCATAGTGGGAGTCGTTAATAAGAGATCAAATTGGTGTGTTTCTGGGTTTTATATTAAAAAGCTTTTGACCCTACTACTTCATATTCCCTTAACAACCTAAGCACGATTTAAAATCATTGTACTTCTTTTTCGCTGTTGTTTCTTGTTGGCTGAATTTGAACTTTCCTCTCTTTTGGGGGGGTCCTTTCGAAAAGAAAGTAGAATCCGCCAATTAAGAAACAAAAGCTACGATACAAAAGACCAAGAATTTTCAAAATTCAGGCCCAATAGCTAAAGCCCATATTAAACTATTAGGGCCCATATTAAAATATTAGGGCCCATATTAAAATATCAGGCCCAATTGATTCCTTTTTCATTTTCAGTGGGATCTGATTCTCGTCGGCGGCTAACGAAAACTTATTCGGGAGGTTTTTGCTCCATCATCGGAAGAGATGGGTCAAACTCAGAGTAACGACAGCTCCGAAGTTCCAACAACGACGACGACGACGACTAGTATTCCTCCTCCTCCTCCGTCTACGAATTCGCCGCGGGATTCTGATGATACATCGTCGTCTCCGATGGATTCTCTAATTGCAGGTTCGACAATTCTGAATCTAACATCGAAATGATGCTTTATTAGTTGAATTAGTTAAATGCTGGTCTATGCTTGACTGGTGATGATAATGATGATGATGTGTATGATTTTGCTCACCATAGAAGTTGCATTTTTAAGTCTTAGTCTTTGTAATGCTCTTTGATTACAAGTTATGACTTATACGCTCTGTGTTTGATATGACAGAAGCTGCAGCGTTTGGTGAGGATGGCAATGAGAATGAGGTTATTTATTCCTCTATATTTTTATCTTAATTCACAAATCCCTTTTTTTGAGTTATCTGACAAAACAAAATGATTCCATTAGTCGCTTGAAGCCAAGGCGCAGAAAGCACTAGACTGTCCTTGCATAGCTGATCTTCGTAAAGGATCTTGCGGGTCTCAGTTCACTGACGCTTTCCGTTGCTTTCTCATGAGCACTGCTGAAGAAAAGGTAATACAACCACCTTTAACTGAAAATATACTACTAGATTGTTTAGGATGATATAAACATTGATGGATGGATGTGTAATGTTGTTGTTGCAGGGATCAGACTGTGTACATCCTTTTGTGGCTTTGCAAAACTGTGTCAAAGCCAACCCTAATGCATTCTCTAGAGAGGTTCTAGAGGACAAGGAAGAAGAGACCGAGAAAAAACAAGAGCCAGTGCAAGAAGACCATAGAATCATCCCTCCTCTCTGGGCAAAGGACCCTCCTCGCAGTGGCAAATCCAAGCTTTAGAGCCTCAACAACAATGGAGTCAACACAAGACGCTTATTCTTTTCTCTCTTACAAACAACAAAGTGAAAGAAAGTAACAGAAGCATTGTGTGACCATTTGTTTTTGTAGTTTACATTCTCATATATGATCCAAAACGAATCGCTTACACCGAAGCTTAACCGTTTGGTTTAGTTTACAGAGCAATGGTTATAGTTCCGTCCCATAATAATATTACCGACTGGTTTAATTCGGTTTGATTTTCGTCCAGTTTTGGATTAAATGACTGCAAAGCGTGCGTGGGTGATAACGAAAGATCTCCCACAGATAGGCTTGGACATTCAGATCAGGTTCGAATAGGTTCTTCTCGGATCAATCTTTTAAATCTTAGAAATTTAGTTTTATTAGGTACTTATAAAATTTCTGTTCAAGTTTAAATTGTTTTTTTCCTGGTCCAAATCAGTTTAAGTCTATAATTATAATATTCATAAACTATCCATAATTTTGGATCTCATACAGATAGGTTGAGTTTGGGTATTCACGATCTAAAATAATACGAAATAGTTAAATTTCATCAAATTTAGTCGAAATCTATCATATATATTTAAAATTTTACAAAATAACTTAATCTAACCTATTATATTTAAAAATAAAACATTTTAAACTCTAAGTTTTACATCTAAAACTTCAAATTACTTGAAAATGTTACAAAAATAATAACAAATATTGATAATAAAAAATATTTTAACTAAATCATAAATTAGAATATAGAAAATAGAATACAAAAACCATAATTTTGCATGTTTATGTTTTTTTTATTCCGGGTATTAATCGGTTCTTAACAGATCAGGTCTATTCAGATCTGTTCTTTTTGGGTCTAGATCCATTCTGGTCGTTTTTTTCGGGTACAAAATTTTTGGACCTAATAAATACTTAGGGCTGTGCACAAGGCGAGTACTTGCTATTTTGCATGTACTCGCGACTTGACTTGCCTTGTACGAATAATAAATTTTTCGACTTTACTTGACTTGTTAAAAACGAGTACTTGCTATTTTGCATATACTCGCGACTTGACTTGCCTTGTACGAATAATAAAATTTTCGACTTGTACTTGACTTGTTAAAAAAGAGTACTTGCTATTTTGAGACTTGATCAAAAATGAATGCCTTGCAAGTTACTTCCCTTACTATGTTACTTACTATTTATGAATACTTGTGAATTATTTACACATTTTTCTGAATATTTAAGACTACTTACTAAATAATTTTCTAGTAAAAATAGTCACCAAAGTTTATTTTTTTTATTCTGCTTAAAACAATATGTAAACTATTTTAAAAGGAATATTTGTTCACATTATAAAAAGACAAATAAAAAATACATATTACGATATATAAACAGTGTATAATTTCCACGATAACAAAAATGTCTTCTCTAAATAGGTAATATGTAATAACAAATCATATAACTAGGTTTTTAATATTTGTTGCTATGTAATACTTGACTAAATGATGACGAGTATTTAAAAATTAAGATGGATACGAAACAAGTAACAAGTATAAGAAGAATAATGATTATTTGTGTCTAATCCTAAATACAAATAAAATAAAAGATAAATATGAACAAATAATTAATAAATCATGTAACAAATAGCAAGTAATAGAACAAGTAAGGGGACGTAACGAGTCAAGTACAGAAAATAATAATCATACTTGATACTTGACTTAATCTTGCAAGTAATGAAAATTGTCGTCTTGTTACTTGTCTTGACAACACCGAGTACTTAAATTTTCAAAGCGGGTACGAATCGAGTAGTGACTTTAAGGGGAGTAACGAGTAATGATGCCCAGCCCTATAAATACTTGTAATTTTACATTCTTATGTATGATCCAAAACCAATCGCTTATTCGGAATCTTAACCGTTTGGTTTAATTCACAAAGCAATGTTTAATTGTTCCGTGCCATAATAATATAAACCGACCGGTTTAATTCGGTTTGATTCGCAACATTAATCCATTCCACTTCTGGATAAAAATAACCGCAAAGCGTGCGTGGGTGATGAAGAAAGATCTCTCTCTCACAGTACTCAAAAGATAATAATTTGCGTGACTCAAGAGTCTGCGAATCTTGCACACGAAGGAATAATCTGAGAGTCATTTCTACGGTTAACGATTCCGATCTGATTGATTCCCCGATGGAAGAAGACGGCGGCGATGCGAAAGTAGGAATGCTTGAGAGTTTCATGAGAAACCAGCAGAACTCTTTGAAATCCCTATTCCACCGCAAGAAATCCTCCGCCGGTCGCGACGGAGATGCTTCTCCGTCTCCCGTCGCTTCCCCGAAACCTATCCCTCAGCTCTCCCTCCTCGCTAATTCCGTCGTCTCTCGCTGTTCAATGTACACATTCATATGATTATCTCCGTCCTTATTGCATCTGCTAAATTGATTGATTAATTAAGAATAATATTTGTGTGTGTGTGTGTGTGCTAATTGTGTTTCAGTATCCTCAAGATTCCAACGCAAGATTTGCAGCACCGATTCGATGTAGAGTTACCTGAGAGTGTTAAGCAGCTCTTAACATACGCAAGGAACTTTCTAGAGTTCTGCTCGTTTCAGGCTCTTCATCAAGTAATGAAGCAGCCTAATTACTTGAGTGATCAAGAGTTTCGTCAGCTCATGTTTGATATGATGCTTGCTTGGGAGACTCCCAGTGTCACTAGTGAGAATGAATCCAAAGTGAGACTGACTCTCTCTTGTTGATATTTTTTTTTTACTTCTTAAAACAGAATGATAATAATGATTTTTTAATCTTATTAGGATGCAGTGTCTCCCTCTACGCAGGACTCAGAGGATGAGGATGGGTGGTCTTTATTCTATTCAAGTCCTACAAGTATGGCAATGCAGGTTATTTCTTTCTTAGACCTTTTTTTTTGCTTCTGCGTTAGTCAAAATTTGGAAGGTTTTAAGAGGTTTTTTTCCGATGAAAATATGATTTACAGGTTGATGAGAAAAAGTCTGTTGGACAGGAGGCTTTTGCAAGAATTGCTCCGGTTTGTCCTGCCATTGCAGATGCAATCACCGTACATAATCTTTTTGATGCATTGACTAGCTCGTCGGGACACAGGCTTCATTTTCTCGTATATGACAAATACATCCGTACACTTGACAAGTATGAACTAACCACTGTTCATTACCCCCTCAATTTACTGTTCTGCATTTGTTGACTTGTTGCACCATCTGAAGAGTTATCAAACGTATTTTTCATGTCATTTTTGGTACTTTATGTACTTCGCTTTACTTCTCTAGCATCGCTTTTGCGTTATTCTTACCTCAAGCACACCCATGATTCCTTAGCTGGCAACATATAATGCCAATACCGTATTGCTTGTTATCTAACATTGAGTTGAAATATATTATTCTTTGGTTCAGTCAGTGGTATTAGAGGAAGGATGAATCTTTTTGGATAGCACGGCTCTGTTTTAGAATACCGTATTCCTTGTTAGCTAACATTGAGTTGAAGATTTATTATACTGTGGTTCATCCTTGCCCGTTTTCTATATGCAGAATTTTCAAGGCTGCTAAAAGCGCTCTTGGACCTTCAGCTGCCAGTCTTCAGCTTGCCAAAGGAGAAATAGTTCTTGATATGGATGGTGCCAATCCTGTTTTACCAGTTTTTAAACACGTGGGCATCTCAGCATGGCCTGGTGAGCTTCGGGAGACATCTCTGCATATAATTATTTTATTTAGGCTGACCTTCTGCACTGGCAATAAACTTTAAGCAAAAGGAGAAACATGAAAGTTGGTTGATTTTGTTTCCATGTCAATAACTTTTCAAGCGTTCCCTTTTGTAGGGAAACTGACACTTACCAACTGCGCTCTGTATTTTGATTCAATGGGTGGTAGTGATAAGCCAATGCGATATGATCTCACCGAAGACACAAAACAGGTCATCAAACCTGAGTTGACAGGGCCATTGGGTGCTCGTATCTTTGATAAAGCCATCATGTACAAATCAGTTATAGTGTACGTGTGCTAGTGAAATACAATGTTATTTCTAGTGAAATACAATGTTATTCACAATATCTCGTACTCATGGATTTATGTCTTCTGTGTGATCTTCTTTGGTATGTACAGGCCAGAGCCGGTTTATTTTGAATTTACAGAGTTCAAAGGAAATGCTCGTCGAGACTACTGGTTGGGTATATGCCTGGAGATCCTTCGTGTGCAATGGTTCATTCGAAAATACAACTTTAAAGGGATTCAAAGATCAGAAATACTTGCTAGGGCAATCCTTGGCATATTCCGCTACCGTGCAATAAAAGAAGCTTTCCAGGTCTTCTCTTCCCAATACAAAACATTGCTTATGTTTAACCTAGCAGAAAGCCTACCTGGTGGAGATATGGTCTTAGAAGCTCTATACAGCCGAGTTTCTCGCATAACCACCGATGTTCAGTCTGATGTCAGTTCTGTTCAGTATATGAAATGGCCCTCGAACTTATCTCCAGTCTCACTCTTATTGCTTGAGCATTTTGGGTTGAATCTAGAAACTGGGACGAATATGGGTGAAGACATGCCAATCGTAGGAGATTTTTGTGTTGGGGAGACGAGTCCATTGGAGATAGCTCTGAAACAGTCAATCCTAGACACAGACAGAGCTGAAGCTGCTCAGGCGACTGTGGAACAAGTGAAAGTAGAAGGAATTGACACTAATGTTGCAGTAATGAAGGTATCACGAGATACTTCCTCTTCATCTTTTCCTTTTTATTGGTTTCATACTTACTATTAACCAAAAATATCATGGCAGGAACTATTGCTCCCTTTCATCAAACTAGCTTTGCGTGTAAAACTCTTAGCCTCTTGGCAAGAGCCATATAAATCGACAGTGTTCGTGATCTTGGTCAGCTATTTGATTATCAGGTAAGAGTTCATCTTTATAAGAAATGATGGCATAGGTTGATAGAGTGCCATCACATAATAACTCATGAAGGTGATGATGCTATATTTTTGGTCTGGTGTGTAATGACATCAACAATCTTCTTATGTTGTGAAGTGGGTGGATCGGTTTCATACTACCATCGATATTCATCCTGGTGGCTATAGTAATGATGTGGCGTAAGCAATTCAACAAAGGGAAAGAGCCAAAAGCCGTTCGAGTCAAAGCTCCACCAAGTAAAAACGCAGTGGAGCAACTACTCATATTACAAGACGCAATAAGCCAATTTGAGTCGCTAATCCAAGCTGTGAACGTTGGTCTCCTCAAAATAAGAGCCATTAGTCTCGCAATTCTTCCTCAGGTATGATGATGCTTAAGATAAAACCGTGTCTGCGGTTAATATAACCCTCTGCCTGTCTCTGTTTTATATGATTTTTCAGGCGACGGATACATCGGCTATATCGCTTGTGATTGTGGCAGTTATCTTGGCGGTTGTACCGGTGAAGTACTTGATAACGATAGCGTTTGTGGAGTGGTTCACGAGAGAAGTTGGGTGGAGGAAAGCGAGTAGTGACCGGTTAGAGAGGCGGGTCAGAGAATGGTGGTTTAGGGTACCAGCAGCTCCGGTTCAGCTCATTAGAGTCGATGAAAGCAAGAAGAAGAAATGACACTTCTCTCTCACACACACGTCGTCTGTTTCTAGACATGCTTTTCATTACCATCATGCAGATATCTTTTTTTTTTTTTCCTTCCAGTAATTGTTCGGAAATATGATACATAAACTCGTTTCTTCATTGGAACTGTTTGAGTAATTCATTTGGGTAGCTAAGTAAACTTAGGTCACTCTGTTAACGAGACCATGTAATAGTAATGCTCTAAAAACGATGATAATAGTAATGATCTATAAAAAAATGACAACAAAAAGAAAGAAAGAAAGAAAGAATTGCACTTTGAAGGCTAGAGAATCTTCAATCAGAAGAAAATAAAATAAGACTAGAGAATCTTTCTATGTTATAGTTTTTTTTTCCTATGTTATAGTTGATACAACAAAGTAAATATAGTATATTTATACGACATGGTTTGTTAGGTTGTAGCATTCAAGTCTGTGCTGATATTTTGCTATAGATGTATCGGTTACAGCCGTAAAAACTAAATAAAAATTATAAATACTATAAATATACTTCTACAGCCATATATTTCTCCTACAACACAAAAATATGGATTTACTAAATAAAGGATTTAAAATCATGTTTAGTTTTTTTTTGTTGTAGTTTTAAAATTTATTTAAAGCACGTTTGATAATTTTAAAGACTATAGAAAAATTTAAAAGTAAAACATGTATCTACAGCCAAATTAACCACCGTTTTTATATAGTTTTTGTTTTTTGTTAACGTAGCTTTTGTAATTAAGAAAATCTACGTGGAGATGACAATGCACAAGCGAGAGTGCGTGGCATGGCCAAACCCATTTACGTTCCAGAAAAGATTGGAATCCTCCAATGACCAAATATTTCTTTTAGGCTAAGGCAAACTGTCCGTCTCTCACACGTCACATGTTTATTTTCTAATCTATATATACTTTTTTTGTTAATGTCAAATTACACCACACACGTCAAAGATGTTAACAATGACATGATAAATTATTTAGCTACATATTTGATTGAATGTGACCCGTCATGTTCTGTTATGTCTTTTTCTATTCCCTTTTATCTATTTGCATCTTTTCTTTGACCAATCAACCATTTCCCCTAAATCCCACCAAGTGTATGTTTACTCATAATTACGTGTCGACATACATATTCGCCTGATCGTATATTATAGTCAAAATATCTTATCCAACTTAAGGACATGGACCCCCAAAATGATGAAAACTAATAAACTATAAAGCTTGAAATTGAATGGGTTGTTGACGGTAGAAATAACATATGGTTATATACATATATAGTTGAAAACTCCCATGCATTTAATTTAACATTTTACCAAGAAAAAGAAAAAACTCCCATGCATTTACCCACAATAAAAGAACTCCACTGCTACAGGATACATGGGTAATGCAGATGCTTAAGGTAATGCAGAAATAATATTTCCATATACCGAACTTGCGGATACAAGAGCTATAGTTATATACACTGACTCGATAATGACTATGAGATGAGGAATATTTAGTCTAATCTTTCTTAGCATAAGACATCGAATATTATTCATGGGTTTGGTAGATCGACACTACCCACTTCAAATAAAAATATATGTTCGCATCTTAATTAGATGTAGTTGTGACATATATTCCTTCTTTGAATTTAAAGTGTTAAATCAACTACCGAATCATTCATGTCTTAACAACTAACTAATCATTCACTTTTTATACTTTTCGAAATACATATGTACCTATTTATAATCATCTATAGCTAAATACAATGTCCACTAAATTTCATCATACAAAATAATCATAATAAATTTAATTATATATTCATTACAATATATGGTACATTCATCATGTAAATATCACATGGGTGACGAATTGATGAACCAACTTGTATTTTATATAGTGGGATCCAATTCAAATGGATCTCCTTTTTGTGTGTTTTATTTAACTATTATATTGCTTCTTTATTGCCTTTTTATATACTAAATAAATAAATTATAACCGATCTTTCTTATCATAGCATGAAACTAAAGTAATAAAAGCACCAGAAAGTAGCAATGCCAACGCATAAAGCTTCAAAGCCATGACGTCCCCTTCTGCATGGCTCCATTTGCTCTCGCCTATTTTAAAGTGTTACGTAATATCTGATTTAATTTATCTTGTTTCATGTTCCAATTCATAAGGAAACATATCTTATCTCATATAAATATATAGATATATGTAAAAGATTAAAATCAAACTAGAAAAGGATAAAGAAAAGTAAAAAAAGCTTGCTATTTTGCCAACTTGTAGGTAAAAATGCTTATTGGAGAGTAACGTCAATCCGAGTTATCATCTTTTTCTTTTCACTTTATGGCATCTCTAATATCAAAACTCTTAAGTTTAACTTGTTATATGGATCATGACTGGAATCTTAAATTGAGATTAAACTTTTCTAGACATTTGAAGAGGATCGACAAAATTGCACCCCTAAGTTGTTTCGCTATTTCACTATTTGAAAATCAAAAACACTACACCAATTCTTGAGATTACTTCACCAGTTTGTCTTTACATGGATTTGGTAGATGCAAAACCTTTATTAATTTATTTGTTTATCTCTTTCCTTTTAACTATATGATTATTTTTCTTAAAAACAATAAAGAAAAACAGAGAATATGCTCGATCTTTCTCATTGCCTTTAAGCCCCAAGAAAGTGGCTTTATGTGTGTCTTGATGACCCATACATGACTCAAGCTTTAACACAAAGGTCTCAAGACTCAACGATTCACAGCTTTGTTTCAACTGCCTCTTGTCTCTTTGATTTTCCCTTTAAATAACCATCCCACTACACAGGTTTCATCATCACCATCACTCACACACTCTCTCTCTCAAGATTAAGATTCAACATTCAAGATCACTACTCACTCCTCCAAGATGACATTGAGCACACTCCACCAACAAGTTCTTGCGTTCCCTGCACTCAAGACTGATCCTGCAGGTTACCTGCCTGACCCAGCTTCCATCAACAAGCTCCAAATCCCATCTCCTTCCAAAAAATCTGAACAAAGCAAGAAAAAATCGTTTCTCCGAACCAATAGCTTCACCAACGGAGCTAGCGACCAGAGCAAGTTAGGACCAAAGCTAACTGAAACAGTCAAGAGAAAGCTATCCTTGGGAGCTAAAATTCTTCAAATGGGAGGCTTAGAGAAGATATATAAACGGCTCTTTAGAGTCCATGACGAAGAGAAACTCTTCAAAACATACCAATGCTACTTATCCACAACGGCAGGTCCCATCGCAGGCTTACTCTTCATCTCATCAAGGAAGATTGCTTTCTGCAGCGAGAGATCAATCAAAGTGGCTTCACCTCAGGGAGAAAACATGAGGGTTCACTACAAAGTGTCAATCCCTTTGTGCAAGATCAAGGGAGTGAACCAGAGTATGGACACAAAGAAGCCATCTCAGAAGTACATTGAAGTAGTCACGGTCGATGGCTTTGACTTCTGGTTCATGGGGTTCTTGAGCTACCAGAAAGCTTTCAACTGTCTTAAGCAAGCACTTTCTCTCGAGCAGTAACAAGACCAAGGCTGAAGAGGAAATATTTCATTTCTAATTTAACCTATTTTTAAAAAAGGAGAGTGCCTAGGAAATTCAGACAATATTGTACAAACTCTTTTTTTTGTTCCATTGATTAAAGTTTTAATCCTGTACGTTGTTATCCATTGTTGACAAGATCAAGAGATTGAATATATTTACTTTAATCATCTGTTTTCCTTAATTTACAGTCCTGTCATGCACCACAAAATGCATTTAGTTTCAGTGTGAGACTATTACTATTTAATAGCCATTCCCATTTCTAATAACCAAGGACGTCTGTTAGCATGTGAACAAGACCGAATCTAAAAAATAAAATAATTTTGAAGTTTGAATATATAAATAGGATGTTAAATTTTATAGTTTCGGAATTTTTTATTTATTTAAATGTTAAACATATATAGATGAAATTATATACTTTTAAAACTACATTATTGATATTTTAAAATATACTGTAGATGTTACTCTAAACAAAGTTCTGAAATCATTTGAGAAGACAGTGTTAATAACTGAATCAATATCGACATAAGTTCTTGTGGCCTATATAAGATTCCAAAAGTTAACGAACAAGATTGTTACACAAGAACTCAAAACTGATCTCAAGCTTCTAAGCCTCGTGGCAAGAAAGTTCTAGTAGAGCCCCCAAAAAGAAAGAAGTCAGAGTGAACGTGCAAGAAAAGATTCAACATAAGTTCTTGTCGCCTATGTATATATTTTAACCAAACAAAGTTATATATACTTGTTAGTTAATAATATATCTGAATGTTTACTAAAACCTAAAAATGGTAACAAAACTTTATTAATTTAGTATGAAATTACTGAAATGTTTGCTTGCCACAGATTCATAAAGCATTACGTAATGTTTGATTTGACTGTTTCTTGTTTCATGCATGTTCGAATATAATCAGGAAACATATCGGATAATCTAGGAGAGGAAGGGATCGACAGGACTCTCCCAGGCACGCTCTCCTAGGCAGGCATTACCCTCGTCAACGGCTCGAAGTTTTTGGATAGTGACTGCACGTATTTTTGCTGAAACAGGAAAGAAACCAACGGTCTCCACACTGGTTCTTCATGGAAGCCCTATTCTTTTACTGTTTCTAGCATCCTCCACGAATTTTTCTTGCTTCCTTGTAGCTCTTGCCTTCTCCTCCTCAGCTCAGATCTACCGTAAACCATTTTCTACGTACTTGCTCGCTCAAAATCTTTTGCACTTGTACCTCTGCTTCAGTTTCCTGAGGAATTTTCCTAACAAAGTCACACACCAGAGCTATGAATCATCGTTTCACAAGAGAAGAGAAAGGGAAATACCGACAAGAAGAGACTGATGCCTCCCTCATCAAACGTATCAAGGCTCCCTGCGTCGATAACTCGGCTCTTATCAAGGATAATGAACTAACGCTAATCGGAAGGCTTACCAACCCAAAAGAGCAGAGGATGTGGGCTCTCTTGCCGGGACTCCCGCGTAAGTGGCATCTCCGTGGAGGTGTGTCTGGCTCAGACCTAGGTAATGGTTTCTTCCAGTTTAGATTTGATAATGCAGAGGATCTAAGGAAAGTACTCGACAACAGACCATACCACTTTGCGTACTGGATGGTCATTATTCAGCGGTGGGAACCAGTCATCTCAGCAGCGTTTCCCTCACAGATTCCCTTCTGGATTCGGATAAAGGGGATCCCCCTTCATTTCTGGCACGAAGAAATGCTCTGCAACATTGGCAAGGATTTAGGAACACTCCTTAACCATGAGTTGACGAAAACTTCAGCAAGAGTTCAGGTCATGATGGATGGACTTAAACCACTGACAAAAAAGGCTATCATTGAGTTTGACTCTGGGGAAGAAAGCATGATTTACCTGGAATATGAGCGCTTGGAGAATCATTGTTTCAACTGCAATGCCCTCTCCCATCTGAAGGAAGATTGCCCTATTCTCCTGGCTGAAAAAGATGACGGGGGTCACAGTCTGGAGTTTAAAAGAGATGCTCGGAAAACAAATCAATCAAGTCTCAAGCTCATCCCAAATACCTCTATGAAACAAAAGCCCGACTCACAGGAAAAGGAACATGCGACCCTTCCACACAGTCAAAACAGGAGGTTGAATGAGGAACAACAATCTCAAGTGCCATTTCATAGCAGGATTGACAGACATGGTAATATATTTGGGAACCGCATTGCTACGAAACAAACACGACTTCCACCGATGGTTTATGAAGGGCCCCGGAGAAATGATGAGGTTGCTTCTCGAAAGGAAACACAGACAAACTCCAAAGATCTAGACTTGCACGACCAGGCCTCTCGAGCTTGCATCTCTCCCCCCTACACTACTGCAAGGAATGTAAAATTCGACCGAGAACAATCAACAAGGGCACCTTTCCCTCAAAGGGAGCTTAAAGAATGGAGGATTAAAAAACCACAAGCGGTGTTGTCTACTTACCGCAGAGGAATTGACAAACCTATTAACCTCCCGCAGCCTAGATCAGCAGACAGGCAGAACCAGAATCAACAATTGCGAGAAGGAATACACACAGAGAAGTTGGGTAATACCTCAAGGGAGGTTTCATCTGAGCAACTTGTGGACCAGAATGTTCCAAGGATAAATGACACTCTAGCCACTGCACGAGAGGCAATGATGGAAGAACTTCAGCAAACCACGAGACAGTACCTGAACTGTCCTGATCCGGTGGAGGCAGCAGCAAGAAAACAGAGAGTGTTAGAAGAGGACGCGGCAGGAATAATGGAACTCGAGGCTGGGAAAATGGTGGCAAGAGCGTACAATCTACCTTTGGTTAACACGGGAGACAAAGAAAAAGAACTTCTAGAACCTAGAGAAGCCGTGATGGACCAACTTCGCCAAGTCACAAGAATGTATCTGAGCCACCCAGACCCTGTCGAAGCTGCAGCCAGATGCCAGAGAGTCTTTCTCGGAGAGGAGACTAATTTATTGGAGGAAACAGCTGCAGCTATTCTTACTACTAACACTGAGAGGCAACAGAACTTGGTACTCCAGTTGAGAACGGAGGATAGTAATCCTGTCACTCCACCACCTATTAATGAGCTTCCCCAAAATGACTGGTACCTCCCCGCTCCATCTCAGGAAAGTGCACCAAGGGTCCTGGAGGAGGAAGAAGATTTTGGTATTGGAGTCATGTTCAATGAGACATCATCACAAAGACAAAACCAACTGGTCACCAAACCTGCAAAACTGAAATCGGTGGTGATTAGTCCCACTTCAGACACTGAAGTCTCCTCCTCTTTTCCACAAGACCGTGTTCCTTTGGGGACTACATTACACAAAAGGAAGAGAAGAACAGGGAAACCCCCAAAACGGAAATCGCCAAGGGCAAGTCCTAATGTCCTACGAGGTACTAGTTCTAAAATAAGAAAGATCTCACAAATTCAAGCTTCACCTGGAGCAAACACTGGAGATAGAAACAGAGGTACTTCGGGGGGGCAACCAAAAGCCCCAGCTACAAGAAGAACAGGAGAGGCGGCAGGAGGTGATGTAAACCCACCAATACAACTGATTCCAGCCACAAGGAAGAGGACGGATTTTCGGCCTCTTCCACACCAGGCTCCTTAGCTATTCTCAGCTGGAACTGCTGTGGGCTGGGGAACCCCATAACAGTCCAGCGATTGAAGGAAATCCAACGGAAGAACGATCCTGATATTGTTTTTCTGATGGAGAGAAAAAACCCCACGGAAATGGTGGTGAAAGAACTACACTGGCTTCAGACAAACAAGTTCACTGCAGTGCCACCACATTCACCAGGAGGAGGGGGACTGTTTCTCTCCTGGAAACCAGATATCGATTTACAAGTTATCTCTACATCACATAACTTCATTGATACAATCATCAATTACAAAGGGAAGAGTTTTCACTCTACCTTTGTATATGGGGAGCCGGATCAAGCAAAACGACTACAGGTTTGGGACGCAATCTCAGGCCTCCAGACAACCTCAGGAGAACCTTGGTTCCTCACAGGAGATTTCAATGAAATTGTCGACAACAGTGAAAAATGAGGAGGACCTGCAAGAGCCGAAGGGTCTTTCGGAGCGTTTAGAGCTTTCCTGTCACAAAATGGACTATTTGATTTAAAGTTCTCAGGGAGCTTTTTATCTTGTAGGGGTAAGAGACATACACATCTGGTGTTGTGCAGGCTTGACCGCTCGATCAGTAACAGTGAATGGACAGAACTTTTTCCGTCTTGCCGAAATCAGTATCTCAAATTTGAAGGATCGGACCATAGGCCTCTCCTTGCATTCCTGGATACATCAAAGAAGAAAGGACAGAGAATCTTCAGATATGACAGACGTCTGAAGGACAATTTGGAAATTAAGGAGTTAATAAGCAGAATATGGGAAACATCTCCAAACCTATCAGTGGAGGAAAGGCTCTCGAACTGTAGGAGAGCGATTTGTGCTTGGAGTAAAGAATTCCATGAAACCAGCCAACGAAGCCTACAAGAAACAAAGGAGCTTTTAGATTCAGCAATGGCTAGTACTGTCCCTGATGAAGCCCTAATCCATGCCCTTAATCTTAAACTGCTACATCTCTACAAGGAGGAAGAAAATTTTTGGAAACAAAGAAGCAGGCAGCTTTGGCTAGCATTAGGAGATTCAAACACTGGGTATTTCCATGCGATTGCAAAAAACAGATCAACAAGGAATAGATTTTCGGTGATTACAAATGAGGATGGTCTACCTGTGTACGAAGAGGAGGAAATATCTAAAGTGATTGCTGCTTATTATTCCAAGCTCTTCCAAGTAACAGAGTTTGACGGACAGCAGCTAATCGCTGAGGCACTGACACCACGCATTTCAGAGGAACAAAATGACATCCTAATCCGAATCCCACAAGCTCAGGAGATCAAGGAGGCTACTTTTGCTATCAACGCTGATAAAGCCCCAGGTCCAGACGGGTTCTCAGCGAGTTTCTTCCAGTCCAACTGGGGGACTGTAGGTCAAACTGTGGTGAAGGAGATACAACGATTTTTCTCCACCGGAATCCTCGCACCATCAATCAACAAAACTCACGTTAGACTGATACCAAAAATTACAGGAGCTCAAAATGTGGAAGATTACAGACCAATAGCCCTCTGTAACATCTACTACAAGATTATCTCAAAGCTTCTATCCCTAAGGCTAAAGGAAGTGTTAGGCTCAGTGATCTCAGAAAACCAATCAGCGTTCATTCCAGGAAGAGCTATAGCGGACAATGTCTTAATTACACATGAAGTCCTACATTTCCTAAAGATATCAAAGGCGGAAAAGAACTGTACTATGGCCGTCAAGACGGATATGTCAAAAGCCTACGATAGGATTGAGTGGAAGTTCATCTCAAGTGTATTAGATCGGTTAGGGTTTCATCCTATATGGACAAACTGGATTATACAGTGCATTACAACAGTATCTTACGCCTATCTAGTGAATGACTCTGCTTATGGAGAAGTGAAACCGTACCGGGGCATTCGACAAGGGGACCCTTTATCTCCGTATATCTTTATACTCTGCAGCGAAGTACTTTCTGGTTTATGTAAGAAGGCAGAGAAAAATGGGATGCTCCAGGGGATAAGAGTGGCACGGGGAAGCCCAAGAGTAAGCCACCTCCTCTTCGCGGATGACACGATGTTTTTCTGCCTTGCAACTTCAAACAACTGTGAAGCTCTAGTCAAAATCCTCAAAGAATATGAACTGGCCTCGGGCCAGATGATCAACAAGGCAAAGTCTTCGATAACTTTCTCCAGTAAGACTCCAGCTACTGTAAAGGAAAATGCAAAATCACTATTGGGAATAGTAAAGGAAGGGGGAGTGGGGAAGTACTTGGGTCTACCAGAACATTTTGGTAGGAAAAAGAGAGATCTTTTTACCTCCATTGTGGACAGAATACGACAGAAAGCAGTGAGCTGGTCATCCAAGAGGCTCTCACGGGCCGGGAAGCTAACAATGTTAAAATCTGTACTCAGCGCGATCCCAACTTATGCCATGTCATGTTTCCAGCTCCCTATCAGCCTGTGCAAAAGAATACAATCAGTATTAACCAGGTTTTGGTGGGATGGAAATGATGAAAAAAGAAAAATATGTTGGGTGGCTTGGGATAAATTAACAAAGCCAAAATCGGAGGGAGGTTTGGGTTTGAGAGATATACAGCTTTTTAATCAAGCTCTCCTAGCTAAGATGGCATGGCGAATACTCACGAATCCTGGAAGCCTCCTGGCAAGGGTGCTCTTGGGAAAATATTGTCACCGTAAACACTTCCTTGATGTGGAATCTCCAAAAGCTTGCTCTCATGGTTGGAGTGGTATTTTGTTTGGAAGGGACCTTTTAACAGAAAAACTGGGAAAGGCAGTGGGAAATGGGCAGACAATACGACTATGGAAAGATTCTTGGATCTCCTTGGAGGATGTTGTAAAGCCAGCAGGACCTGTTCAAGAAAAGAATTTAGACCTAACGGTAGCAGATCTATTAACAGATGACCTACAATGGAACAGTGCCAGGATCCAGGAGGTTTTACCGGATTTTGTCTCTCAGATACAGTGCCTAAAACCGAGCGTCAAAGGAGCACTGGACTCCTATATTTGGCACTCCACAAAATCTGGAGCATACTCCACAAAATCGGGTTACTGTGTAGCAGCATCCAGCAATAAACAACAGCAATTGAGTACACAAGAAGACCAGTTCTGTTGGATAAAAGATATATGGAGTGGGAGTTTCTCACCTAAATTGAGAACTTTCATGTGGTCAATTGTGCAGAATGCTCTTCCCCTAGGAGCTAACCTGCAAAGAAGAGGAATGGTATCAGCAGCCAATTGTACAAGATGTAATACTCTTGAAGATAATATGCACATCTTCTTTACTTGTTCCTTTGCGACTCAGGTGTGGGCTTTTATTCCACTACGCCAAGCAGTTCACATAGCTGCAGGGGCATCTTTCGAACAGGCGATTGTCAGTTTCAGAACAGCTACATGCCTTCCACCGCTAGGAATCGTCTACAGTGTACTCCCTTGGATCCTGTGGGCAATTTGGCTCGCGAGGAATGCTCTACTATTTGAAGGGAAAGTGATTTCCCCAGAAGATACCGCTACAAAAGGTCTTAGATTAGCAAAGGAATGGTCCACAGCGCAAGGACAAGCTAAAGAAGGAGTACTAGTACCTGGAGGAATCCGCCTACAGGAACCTCATGTCTCCACGGGACCTGAAGAAATCGATTGGATCATTTGTAAGACAGATGGGGCGTGGAACCCTAAATCGAAGGCTGCAGGTTTAGGCTGGTTTTTCTCCGGTAGATCCCTTCTCTCGGACATCCAAGGATCAGCCTCGGAACCCTTCGTCAATTCACCGCTCATCGCAGAAGCTCTGGCTATGCGATCAGCTCTTCAAGCGGCGCGATCTTTGGGCTTCTCAGCCTTAAAGGTCTTCACCGATAACTCAACGCTCGCTAGAGCCATCTCTGGTAAAGTTCAGTCCAAAGAAATCGTCGGAATCGTTTGTGATCTCCGAGTGATCTCCTCTGAATTTTCTTCTTTCTCGTGTTTGTATCTTTTCCGTTCGGAGAACTCCGTCGCAGACGGGTTAGCCAAAAAGGCTTTATCTTTGTTTCATTTGTTCTAAACCTTGAGTTTGGGCCATGTTTTGGGCCTAAATTTCTTTTTCTTATTAATGAAACTTTCAGTGACAAAAAAAAAAAAAAATCAGGAAACATATTGTATCTTCTATTACTATTTAGATATCTTTGCAAAAAATGAAAACTTAGGGTAAGAAAAATGGACAGAATAATAAAATAAAAAGATTGATGTTTGGCCAACTTGTAGATAAAAAAGCTTGTCGGAGTCTAATTAACGTCATACCGTGTGGTCGTCTTTCTTTCTTTGTAACTTTATTTGTTCTTTTAACTTCTTTTGGGATCTCCAATTCTATTATTATCTTTATTAATAGTAAAACTTCAACATGTGATGTGGAAGAATGAAATGATCAATTAATTTGTAAATAACATCTACAAAATTTCAAGAGAAATTATTAAAATTACTTTACAAACTGTTTGAAGAAGATCTATGTAGAGGAAACCACATATGAGTGGTGTAGTGGTAGGTGATTTCAGGTAACAATCCGGATTCGAAGCAAATATTAAATATGTGTAGCCACATTTATATGAAGTTATGTTTTAGTTCTCATTTTTAAATATCTGAAGAGGAGATCTATTCATTCATGAATGACAAGTTATTTTATTGAGTTAATTTAAACATTTTCATAAGCTGGAATACAATAATTTTCATAAAGCTTTTTGCACTCTTGAGCTGTTTTGTTATTATTGGATAACAAAAACTTAGAAACTAAAACATTTCATGAGTTATTGAAAGACAAAACAGTTATTAATCCCAAACTTTCAAATTAAACCAAAAATCTATAACTTGTGTTTGAACCAAAAAATTTTCAGTTTTCAAATATTGATAATGTTAACTTTCATATTTTATTGACTCATCTATTTAAAAAACTCAAATAGTTACTTCTTAAACGTGATTATAATTAAAAATAAATGTATGTTAACTCGAATAGTTAATTCAACAAAGTTATACTTGTCAGTTACTTAATTACTCTAAATGTTTACGAAAATGGTAACAAAAATTTATTAAATGAGTATGAAATTGAAGAAATAAAGGCAACAGAAGTCACAATGCCAACGTAGAAAGCTTCCAAAGCCATACGACGTCCCCTTCTGCATGACTCAAGTTGGTCTCAGATAGTTATGTAATGTCTGCTTTGATATTTTCTTGTTTCATGCATGCTCGAACTAATCAGGAAACATATCGTATCTTCTATTACTTCCACCAGAAATGACTCTTTCCTCTCTCACTCGCATTGTCTCTGTAATTTCTAGACATGCTTTCGATTATCATCATACTGATATTTTCTCTCTTTTTCCCAGTAATTGGTCAAGTTTATTCAAAAAAAGAGACGCATAAACTCGTTTTTTTTTCAATGAAACCATTTGAATTATGTTATTTTTTATTGTTTCTTATGTTAAGAATTGCACTATCAAGGCAACAGAAACATAAACCTTGTTCTAAACCAGGCCATTGAACCGGCTTTGGTTTTTGATTAAGTAATGAATTAAACGGGTTGTGCACAAAAAAAAAAGGCAACAGAAACATATATCTATTATGTTATTTTTATTGTTTCTCATGTAAGTGTTTAGTTATGAACTTATGATACGACAAAGGGAATATAGTAGATAGTTTTTTTTTTTTGCTTAAAATGATATAGTAGATAGTTATAGATGTTTTTGTTTGTCAACATATATAGTTATAACTTATAAATATATAATTCTTGGTGTTTTTTGTAATCAAGAAAATCTACGTGGAGATGACAATGCACAAGCGAGAGGGCAAGTCACTTTTACGTGCCGGAAGAAAAACCTGGAATCATCCCTCCTGTGACCAAATATTTCTTTCAGCCTAAGGCAAATTGTGTCTCACGTCATATTACTAACTTTTTTCCTCTGATTTATATACTTTTGTTAATAATGTCAAATTACATCACACACACGTCGGAAAATATTAACAATTACTTGATAATTACATATTTGAATGTGACCCGTCATGTGTACTATCTTTTTTTCTTTTCTCATTCACTTTTATCTATTTGTATCATTTCTTGACCAATCAACCATTTCCCAATCCCCACCAAACATAGAAACCTGTCGACATACATATTCGCTTGCTCGTATATTATATAGTTAAAATATCTTATCCGACTAAGGACATGAAAATGATGTATCACTCTAAAGCTTCAAACTGAATGGGATGTGACATGGCTTATCTACACCTATAGTTGAGATTTGAGAACTTCCGTGATACATGATAAGTGACTAATGCTTAAGGTCTGTAATAGAAGAAATCTATGAATGTCGATCATTTGATTTCCAAATATTGTCAACGACTCAATAATGAGACAACGAATATTAAGTTTAATCTTAGCATATGACATCGAATATTATTCAAGGTTTGGTAGAATCGACACTACCCACTCCAAATAAAATATATGTTCGCATCTTAATTAGATGTAGTTGTGACATATATTCCTTCTTTGAATTTAAAGTGTTAATAACATCTACCGAATCATTCATGTCTTTACTACTAACTAATCATTCACCTTTTCGAAATTCAAGTACTTATTTATAAGAGTGAATTAGCTGAAAATACAAGGAAAACATAGTAATTAGGAAAATACCCTACACAAAAATATTGTGGGGCTTTAAAATTGATAGTGGCAGCCGAAATGACAAAAGTAACCTTTTCTTAATAATATCGAGTATATATTGCACCGGTAATAGAAGGTTGGAAGCAAAAAGGGTTTTGATCTCTAATTGGTTGAACTAGTAATGATTAACCTATGTTTATTTCCCCAGTTTTTTCGTGAGGGGGGATACAAAATTGGGGGACTATTGTTTCTGACAACAGAGGCTGCATGGAGAGAAGAATCTAATCTCCCCAACCTTTTTTAATCTAATTGTTTTTCTTTTTAAAAATTCCAAGGAAAAAAACATTTATTTTCTTTCTTCGTAAAAAATCTATTTTGGATTAACATCTTCTCAGCCATTCCTCTACTTCACCTCATTTCTCTGTTTTTATCTCTGTATGTTTCAAAGTTCAATCCCCAAATCATAGTAGTTACAATGAACTCCCCCCTTTCACGGCTGCTTTCACTGGCGTAAGCATGATTCAATCTTGTCTTTTTTTTCTCTCTGTGAGTTACATCTTTGAATTACATTCTTAAAAACTCTTTTAGAAGCCTCACCTAATAACTTAGAAATAAAGAATTGGTATTATGTTTATGAGAACAATATCTTTAAAATAAAATTCATGAGAACAATAGGTGCTACTACTATAGTTTATTTGATTTAAGAGTAGATGCTATGACTTCCTAAGATATTATGGCATTAGGAAATCTTTTGTTCTTGTATGTTGACTCTTTTAAAACTGGTTCATCAAGAAACTGCAATTTGTGATTGATTTTTGATGTGTTAGATAGCATCACCACATAGTCAAGTAATGAGAGTGTCTTCCGTGGCGGTTATTGTTAGCTCAAAGGTGATAACAAAGGAAGTGCCAGATTCAATCACTTATGGAGCTGCAATGGAAGATATTGAATCCAACCCAATTTAGCTTTCTAAAATGATTTGTATTTGTATATTAAAATTTTAGTTATCTTGTTAATCATAATTTTGGCCGTGAAAGTCTTCTACATATTTCTTGTGATAATAAATATTGTAACCAATTTAAGATTCGTTGTTAGATTGCTAACAAATTTAATAGCATAAAGATCCAATGTTAAATGTAAATTTGAATTATTTTGTGAGATTCATCTTTAGCGTACTAGCATATCTAATATTAATAACATTATAACAGTTTAGTCATATTTCTACATGTATCTTTGGATTAGATTTTTGAGTTTTGTGGCTAACATATTTATTAATATTTTAACAAAGTTATTTATCCATTTGCTGTCAATCATGAATATGTGTACAATGCAATATTTTATGCAAGATTAGTAGCAAATCTCATATATAATGTTGTTAGTAAGAAAATAATATATCACTAGGAAACAATTTATCTGATGTTTTGCTAATTTTAATGTTAGACTGCCAACATTTTTAATACTTAGTCAATGGTAGACGTCTAACCATTCTTACCGCCAGGCTAATATTATTTTTATCGGAGCTCTGATTGTGGTACCCGGTTAACAACATTTTCTAATATTTTATTTTGTTTTGGTGAATCTAATATATGTTTAACAAAGACACATAAAGCTTTATCTGCTAATATTTTAATATCTAATAACAAGTATTTTGGCAGCAACTTGTAATGTTTAGATGTTACAAACTAAATATATTTTATTTTTCATCTTAAATAAACAGAGTCAGTGTTGGTAATACTCAGTAAGTGGTTACTACGAGCTAATATTACTTCTAGTGGAGCTTTGACAATGATATCTGGTTAACAACATTCTTAAGTATTTTGTTTTGTTTTGTTGAAGACTTAACCTTTCACCTTCAAGAAAATTTTGTTTCTTTGTCAAATAGCATTTAACATGCACCCCCATTTAGATTTAGAAAGAAAGGTCGCCTAGCACCAGTGTTATTGAAAAGGCCTCAGAGAAGCTCTTGCCATTCTTTTGTTAGACTGACTACTCCAGGAGCACTCATCCATAAACCTGTGATGCCATAAAAAGACTTCCTCTGAAGGAAGTAGCAGATGGTATGTGTTGAATATTAGAGTGGGATTGGGACGTGGGTTATTTTTTAGGTATCTAGGAGTGGCTATTGTAAAATTTCTGAATGTTACTGGTGCAAGGTTGTTGGACTGCTAGGCCGTAGTTTAGCTTGTAATGTTGATTTTTTACAAGCTAATGGTGTATTATTAAGATTAAGTAAATGTTGTGGATATCATTTTTTCTGACATTAAATATTGGACATCAAATACTTATATTAGCAACATAAAAAAACTAACAATTCTGTTTAAATGCTAGTCTAAATTATATAGTTAACATATTTAATGACAAAAGTAGCAACCAGAGTTATAAGTATCTGGTTATATCTAGAATTGATCACATTAAACAAAAAACTAATTGACCAAAATCTAAGCCTAATTTACCAAACTCTAAACCTAATATCTCTGCTGCCGCCTCTCTCCTCTTTTTCCTATTTGTTCTCGATGTCTACCTCTATTCTATCTCCATCTCCGGCACCTACGACCAGAACGAATTCGAGATCTGTAATGACAAGGGAAAGCTCGAGACCGGTGACGAAGGGAGGAGACTTCTTATGTGCTCACGGCCACCACTTCTTTCTCATGACCACTACCTTTACCAGCACTAAATATCAGATTGAAAACAAAGAGAGAGAGAAAGAGAGAGAGAGAGACCACCACCTCTTGCTCACGACCACCACCTTTACCAGCACATAAGAAAATCAGATTAAAAACACTTCTTCTCTGCTCTAAAAAAATCCTAGAACTACTTCACCGACGCTTTTGCTCCAGATTCCAGTAAATAACTTTGTAATGGCTCACTCTTATTGCAAATAATGGGAATTGTGCCTTTGTCTCACTGAAAATTTTAAAGAAAGCCCCAATTTCATAGTTTGTGTTAACAATGGAAGAATATCACATAGAAGAAGGAGATACTTTAGGTTAGAAAGAATTTAGGTAACCAATATTAACAAGCAAATAGGAAAGTTTCGAAAACTTAAAAAGATTCACTTGACTGACAAATGAGATTACGTATGAGATTGGGTTATCAAATAATAAATAAAGAAAATAAAATACAAGCTCAGCAGGTAACCAGTTGCTGAGAGAAGGAATTGAATAAGGTTAAAAATGTAAACAACACACCTTCTGATTACCTCGATAATATAAGATGGTGTATTCTCCTAAATAAGCTATAAGTCTTGTGTGTACGTTGCAATTTCTCTATTTATAATCATATATACCTAATTACAGTATCCTTTAAATTTCATCAGGCATATTTATAATAATAGATGATTGAATTATATATTCATTAACAATATATATATGGTACATACACCATGTGAATATCACATGGGTGACGAATTGATGAAACAACATGTATATTATATGGTGGGGGATCCAATTTAAATGGATCTACTTTTGTGTGTGTGTTTTATTTAACTATTTCATGCTTCTTTATTGCTTTTCATATATTAAGTAAGTAAATTATATCATATCCGATCTTTCTTATCATAGCATGAAATTAAAGTAATGAGGCACCAGAAAGTAGCAATGCCAACGCAGAAAGCTGCAAAGCCACGACGTCTCCTTCTGCATGGCTCCATTTGCTCTCACCTATGTAAAAAGGAGTACGTAATATTTGTTTTTAAAATATTGTTTCATGTTCCAATAAATTAGGAAACATATCTTATCTCATATATATATATATATATATATATATATATATATATATATATATGTGAAAAACTAAAACCACTCTAAAACTTGTTATTTTGCCAACTTGTAGGTAAAAGGCTTCTCAACAGTTTGAAGGAAATCTTAAACATAAATTATAGGTTTATAGACATTTCAATAAGATCCATGTTGCACTCCTAATTCTTGAGATTACTTCACCAGCTTGTGTCTTTACATGGAATTGGTAGCTGCAAAACCTTTATTTATTTATTTTTGTATGTCTCCTTTTAACTATATGATTATTTTTATCAAAAACAATAAAAAAATAGAGCATATGCTCGGTCTCCTCTTTGCCTTTAACCCCAAGAAAGTGGCTTTATGTGTGTCTTGATGACATACATGACTCACGCTTTAACACCAACACTAGTAAAAAAAACTAAAATAGCTACGATACATTCGTAGCAAATTCGTAGCTATATGGAGTAGCTATTCGTAGCAAACTCTCCATATAGCTACGAATTTGCTACGAATGTACCGTAGCTATTTTCTTTTTTTTTACTAGTGCAAGGTCTCAAGACTCAACGATTCAGAGCTTTGTTTCAACTGCCTCTTGTCTCTTTGTCTTTCCCTTTAAATAACCATCCCAACACACAGTTTCATCATCACCATCACTCACAATCTCTCTCTCTCTCTCTTTCTCTCGAGATCAAGATTCAAGATTCAAGATTCAAGATCACTACTCACTCCTCCAAGATGACATTGAGCACAGTCCAACAAGTTCTTGCGTTCCCTGCAGTCAAGACTGCTCCGGCAGGTTACTTACCTGATCCAGCTTCCATCAACGATCTCCAAATCCCATCTCCTTCCAAGATATCTGCACAAAGCAAGAAAAAATCGATCCTCCGAACCAATAGCTTCACCAACGGAGCTAAAGATCAAAACAAGTTAGAACCAAAGCTAACTGAAACAGTCAAGAGAAAGATATCCCTAGGAGCTAAGATCCTTCAAATGGGAGGCTTGGAGAAAATTTACAAGCGTCTCTTTAGAGTCCATAACGAAGAGAAACTCTTCAAAACCTACCAATGTTACCTATCAACAACAGCAGGTCCCATCGCAGGATTACTCTTCATCTCATCAAAGAAGATTGCTTTCTGCAGCGAGAGATCAATCAAAGTGGCTTCACCCCAAGGAGAAAACACGAGGGTTCACTACAAAGTGTCAATCCCTTTGTGCAAGATCAAGGGAGTGAACCAGAGTATGGACACAAAGAAGCCATCTCAGAAATACATTGAAGTAGTCACGGTCGATGGCTTTGACTTCTGGTTCATGGGCTTCACAAGATACCAGAAAGCTTTCAACTGTCTCCAGCATGCACTTGAGCAATAACAAGCTGAAGGTTGAAGAGGAAATATTTCATTTCTAATTTAATCTAATTTTCCATCCAAGAATGTTAGGAAAGAGCCTAGAAAATCAGACAATATTGTACAAACTCTTCTTTTATATAAAAAGCTTTAATCCCTTTGTTATCCATTGCTAACAAGAGCAAAAGATCGAATTTGTTTACTCATATCATTTGTTTTCCTTAATTCACAGTCTCATCATGCACCAGTCGCGTTGAGTTTCAAAGTGAAACTAAAATAGCCATTTCCATTCCAACAATGTTTTTACATGCATAATTGGAAAGGTCGAACATAAACCAAATCTATTAAAAAAACATGAATATATATATACTAAGGTTTTAAAATTTAAAACTTTAGATATATATTTCTAAACAATGGACTTATTTTTAAAAAAGATGTTCAATATACAGAGATAGAGTTAAGGAAACAAGATTGTTCCATGAGAATAAGAAATTTAGAACTGATCTCAAGCTTCATGGTAAGATAGTTGTAACTTCTATTTGACCTTCTTCCCCAGGCTTCCCTCGAATAAAAAGAAGCCTGAGTGAGCGTGCAAGAAAAGTTTCAACAAAGTTATACTTGTTAGTTAATAATTTAGTCTGAATGTTAACTAGAAACCAAAAATGGTAACAAATCTGTATTAAGTTAGTATTAAGTTAATAATTTAGTCTGAATGTTAACTAGGCTGATGAATGGTGCAGACAACAAAGCTGGTCGAGATTTCTCTCCCAGGCACATCTACCGAGGCGTTGACATGGTGGTTGAAACTCGCTTTTCTTGCTGATTGTGACAACTCTCCTAGTTTCCTCTCTTGGCAAGTAACCCCTTCTGTCCATCGGATAACAAGGAGAATACCCTAATTTCTTTCCACATGCAGCATCCTCCACCAACCTTTTTCAAATTTCAAACCAAAACTCATCAAACTCAACTCAGATCTACGAAGCAACGCTCTCTCTGGCTGGTTTCTAATCCAAATTTTAACCGTTTGTTCCCACTAGTAGACTAAAACCATCCTCATTACTTGGGTCGGAAGTTTCTAGTGGCGTATTTCGACAAGTCTAGTCTGGGAAGATCGAAGCTGAAGGCTAGGTTTCTAAGGTTTTCATACGGTTCTAGGAGTCGACGGGTTCTACTCCTCCAGAAATACTGAAATACTGAAACACTGAAACACTGAAGCCATCTTCCTTACCATAATCTCAAATTATCAAATTATCTGCTATCTCAAACGGTACTAACTGGAGTAGTACCATGGCACCAAGATTCTCTGAGGAAGAAAAAGGGAAAGCTCAGCTTACAGAGCCACCGACAAACTCTATCAAACGAATTAAAGCTCCCTATCTGGATACCGCTCACCTCATCAAGGAAAATGCACTCACCCTCATTGGAAGACTTACAAACCCACAGGAACAGAAAATGTGGTCTCTGCTTCCTTCTCTCCCCCGCAAATGGAACCTGCAAGGTAGAACAGAAGGCTCAGATCTAGGGAACAATTGTTTCCAATATAGATTTGAAAAAGAAGAGGACCTGCAGAGGGTTTTAGACAACAGGCCATACCACTTCTCATACTGGATGGTCATCATCCAAAGATGGGAACCAGTTATCTCACCATCCTTCCCTTCACAGATCCCCTTCTGGATCCGTATCAAAGGAATCCCACTCCATTACTGGCATGACGAAATGGTATGTACTATAGGAAAGGAGCTGGGCACCCTCGAAAACCATGTCCTCACGAAATCGGTTGCAAAAGTACGAGTTTCAGTAAACGGCCTACAGCCAATTCTCAAAACTTCTATCATCGAGTTCGACTCTGGAGAGGAGTCCCCTATCACCCTTGAATACGAACGACTGGAGAACCATTGTACCAGCTGTGGGTCCCTATTCCACCTGAAAAGAAACTGCAACGTTCTCATGGAGGTAGAAGTCAAGAGAAATGATGATGGAAGAGAACAAACAAGAAAAGAAAAGGCAATTCCTCATCCAAATCACCACTACAAACAACCTGGAGATAACAAAGAGTCAGCAACCTTAGGGAAAGCGAAAGACACTTACCAGGAACGGGTGGACAGGCATGGAAGAAGCTTTGGAGACCGTGTAAGCACAAAACAAACAAGAAATCCACCACCTGTGAAACACTGGGAGAACCCAAAAGAAGCTGTCAACCAAGTATGGACCAAGAAAGCGGAAACTACAAGAGGACACCATTATACTTCGCCTCCTTACACCACAAACCGAAACTCCCTCTCTGGAACAGGATCTCATGGAAGAGCGCTCTTCCCCACAAGAGAAGGAAACCATTGGAGACCAAAATCAAGACAGGAACAACTCGTAGTAAACACGGAGCAGAGTCAGGCTCCAGGCACTCAAATACCACAAATTGAAAACCAAGAGAGAAGAATGCAGACCTTAACCGCACCGGATGCTATCCCTTCACATGAGGAACTCCTGGATCAACTACATGATGCTACTAGGAGATACCTGAACCACCCAAACCCGGTTGAAGCTGCAGCCAGAAGGCAGAGAGTACTACATGGCGACGCAAATGGAGAAACTGAGGAAGCAACAGCGGAAATCCTCATGGCAGCTATGAAACATCCAACCATGTACAACCTGGAAGCAGGAATGTTAAGCAACCCAACTACTCCTCCCCCTCTACAGAATAACCTGCTCACGGCAGAAATCCCATTAGAACACATAAATGGCGAGATGCAGATTCGAAGTGACCTGGAGGACAAGGAATCAGAGACAAGGGAGGAACCTATCATTCTCCCGCCTGCAACACAACGTAGAGGAAGGGGAAGACCGGCAAGAATCAAATCAGTGATAGTTACTCCTGACATTCTCAGAGGCACAAGTTCAAAGAAGAGAAACATCTCACGCATGCAAAACTCACCAGGAACCTCGAGAACATCTCCGGGTAGAAGGAAGAGTCAGAAAACTACAAGGGATGGTGACACACATAATCCTAATGGAGCCGGTACCTCGGCAGTGCAACCAGCAGGAGGAAGCTCGAATCCACCGATTCAACTGATCCCAGCTATGAACAGGAGGAGAACGGATTTTCGGATTCCTCCACCCCAGGGTCCTTAGTAGTTCTTAGCTGGAACTGTTGTGGGTTGGGGAACCCCATAACAGTCCAGCGTTTAAAGGAGATAAATCGGAGAAACAAACCGGATATCTTCTTCTTAATGGAAACCAAGAATAATACGGATATGATCACCTCAACCCTGGATTGGCTGAACCTGGAAAATACACATGCTGTTCCCCCTCACAGCCCAGGAGCGGGTGGTTTATTTCTGATCTGGAACAACAACATCAAACTCACTGTTAAATCTTCATGCCAAAACTTCATTGATACAAACATTGAGTATAAAGGTCTGTCTTTCCAAGCCACATTTGTTTATGGTGAACCGGATCATACTAAAAGACTAGGAGTGTGGACTGAATTGACAAAACTACAGCCACACGATGGAGACCCGTGGTTCCTAACAGGGGATTTCAATGAACTAACAGAAAATGGTGAGAAGAGTGGAGGGCAAGTAAGGGCAGAGGGTACGTTTTGCGCATTCAGGACTTTCCTCTCCACAAATGACCTCTTCGACATCAAGCACTATGGAAACTTCCTCTCTTGGCGAGGGAAAAGAAATGGCCATGTGGTGCAATGCAGATTAGACAGGACTCTCAGCAACAGCGAATGGTCCGATCTTTTCCCCTCATGCCGATGCCAATATCTGAGATACGAAGGCTCGGATCATAGGCCCATTCTGTCCTTCTTGGATACTACAAAACAAAAAGGAAATAAAATCTTCCGTTACGACAGGAGACTGAGGGAGAATCAAGAGGTCAAAGAGATTATAAAACAAACCTGGGATAATCACCCTCACCTAGACGTTGAACGAAGACTATCTCTTGTGCGAACAGCCATCTGTAGATGGAGTAAACGCTTTCAAGAGAATAGCAGAAAGAAGCTGGATGATCTAAAGCAACAACTTGATGCGGCAATGACTAGCCCTCTCCTTAATGATGACCTGATACATCATTTAAATGCTGAGTTACTCACCTCATACAAGAAGGAAGAAGAATTTTGGAAACAAAGGAGTAGACAATTATGGTTAACTTTGGGTGATGCGAACACAAGTTATTTCCATGCTGCTACAAAGGGTAGAAAAGCCAGGAATAGACTTTCGGTGCTAGAGGATGATAGAGGCATACCCTGGTTTGAAGAGGAGAAGATAACATCAGTAATCTGCGACTTCTACAAAGAACTCTTTACATCGTCACAGTATGATGGCTCAAGAACAGTTGACGAAGCCCTTAAACCTTGTATCTCACAAGAGATGAATGACATGTTGATAAGAGACCCATCATCTGAGGAAATTAAAGAGGCCATCTTTGCCATACACCCGGATAAAGCCCCAGGACCCGATGGGTTCTCAGCAAGCTTCTTCCAAGCTAATTGGGAAGTCGTGGGTCCAGCAGTGACACAAGAAATTCAGACTTTCTTCAGTTCAGGCCTCCTCAGTACCTCGCAAAACGCAACCCACGTAAGATTGATCCCAAAATCAACAGGTGCTAAGAGAGTTGCAGATTACAGACCCATTGCTTTATGCAATGTATTTTTCAAGATAATATCTAAGATGCTTGCGCTCAGACTGAAAGTAGTACTTAACCAGATAATTTCGGAAAATCAGTCAGCATTTATACCAGGGAGAGCAATCTCGGATAATGTCCTAATTACCCATGAAGTCCTACAATATCTCAAGACATCTACAGCTCAGATAAAATGCACTATGGCAGTAAAAACTGACATGTCTAAAGCCTACGATAGAGTGGAGTGGGGTTTCATCAAACAAGTACTAAACCGACTAGGATTTCATGAAAAATGGACGATGATGATAATGCAGTGTATCTCAACAGTCTCCTACTCCTATCTCATCAATGAAACAGCGCAAGGACTAGTCATTCCACAAAGAGGAATCAGACAGGGAGACCCACTGTCACCCTATTTATTCATCCTATGTGGAGAAGTGTTATCCGGATTATGTAAAAAAGCGGGAAGGGATGGAAGTTTACCGGGTATTAAAGTGGCAAGAGGCAGTCCAAGGGTTAACCATCTGCTTTTTGCAGATGATACCATGTTCTTCTGCCATGCCTCCCAAGACAGCTGCAACACTCTGAAGAAAATCCTCCTCGACTACGAAAGAGCCTCAGGTCAGAAGATAAACAATGAGAAATCTTCTATCACATTTTCTTCTAAGACACCAACAGAAATAAAGGCTTTAGCTAAGGACTCCCTCAATATCCAAAAAGAAGGCGGTTCAGGCAAGTATCTCGGACTTCCTGAACATTTTGGAAGAAGAAAGAGAGATCTATTTACCTCCTTAGTCGACCGTATCAGACAGATTGCGTCAAGTAAGACCACGAGACGCCTCTCCAAGGCAGGGAAGTTGACAATGTTGAAATCGGTTCTTTCCGCCATCCCTACATACCCAATGTCCGTCTTTAAACTACCTGTAAGCATGTGTAAACGTATTCAATCAGTACTAACTAAGTATTGGTGGGATGATTCGGATGGTAGTAAAAAGATGAGGTGGGTATCATGGGAAAAGCTCACTAAACCAAAATCAGGGGGGGGACTTGGTTTCAGAGATATCCAAGTGTTCAATCAGGCCCTATTAGCAAAACAGGCATGGAGGATTCTTACTGTACCAGAGAGCCTAGTGGCAAGGGTCTTAAAAGGGAAATACTGCCATAAGTCAGGTTTTCTAGAGGCAACAACTCCAGCTGTTTGTTCTCATGGTTGGAGAAGCTTACTACACGGCAGAGATCTATTGCTAGGAAATATAGGCAAGGCCATAGGTAATGGGTGAACAACAAAGATTTGGAAGGACTCATGGATTTACCTAGACCAACACTTCAAGCCACACGGACCTGTACCAGAAGCTGCTATTGACTTAACGGTGTCTGATCTCCTAACTACTGATATGAAATGGAACAAGAACAGGATTGAAGAGCTCTTACCCAATCTCTCGTCACAAATCCTAAGCCTTCATCCAGGACATTCAGAGTTGGAAGACATTTACGTCTGGCACCCCCTGCAGTCAGGGGTGTATACAACAAGATCAGGCTACTGCTCGGTAGTAACACGAGAACAAGATAAAATGGGGTCAGAGAAATTTGACTGGTTAAAAGATATATGGAAGCAAGAGTGCTCACCCAAACTGAAAGTGTTCCTGTGGTCTATTGCTCAAAACGCAATACCATTAGGTGCGAACCTGCAAAACCGAGGAGTCCAAGCTGATGTCTCGTGTATCAAATGTAAGGAGAAGGAAACAGCATTACATCTGTTCTTTACCTGCCCTTTCGCAAAAGAGATATGGAAAAGCGTTCCCCTCAGACATGTAGTTCACATAGCTACTGAGGATTCAGTCAAAGATGTATTTGTGAAATTCAGATCAACAAGTTGTCTCCCACCAACTGGGGTCTCCACATCTGTGCTTCCTTGGATCCTTTGGATAATCTGGACAACAAGAAATCTACATATTTTTGAAAACAGAGTACTCAAGGAAGAAGAAGTTGTCTCCAAAGGGATGAGACTAGCAAGAGAATGGATAGCAGCTCAAGGTACCTTAACGGTAAAGCAACAAACGTCTCAAAGAGAGGGAATACCCAACGGACAGAGGAGGAGCAACACGTCTATCATATGTAGATCGGACGCCGCCTGGAACAAAACTTCAAGACAAGCAGGGTTGGCTTGGATCATCTCGGGAGATCAAAGTGAGATTATCTCCCAAGGATCTCGGCTTCAAACCAACGTCTCTTCCCCGATCGTCGCAGAAGCATTGGCTCTCCGATCTGGACTACTCACAGCAGTGGAGCTTGAAATCAACAAAATCAAGATCTTCTCTGACAACTCAACGCTCATCCGAGCAATCAATTTCGAAACTCAGGCAAAAGAAATCTTTGGAATCATCAGTGATATCC
>CAKOAT010390710.1:311796-353725 GCA_932364175.1 Eruca vesicaria subsp. sativa
AGTTTTAATATAATTTGTGAAAAAAAAAAAAAAAAAAAAAAAGTTAGTATCAAATTACAGAAATAAAGGCATTATGAAAGTCACATGCAATGCCAACGCAGAAAGCGTCCAAAGCCACACGACGTCCCCTTCTGCATGACTCGGTTTGCTCCACAGATTCGTAAAGCGTGACGTACTATTGATTTGAAATTTTCTTGTTTCATGCATGTTCCGATTAATAGGGAAACATATCGTGTCTCCTATACCTATTTAGATATATTTTCAAAAATGAAAACTAGGGTAAGGAAAAAAAAAAAGAGAATGATAAATAAAAAGCTTAATGTTTGGCCAACTTATTGGTAAAAAAAGCTGGTCGGAGTGACGGAGTCTAACGTCATACCGTGTGGATATCTTTCTTTCTTTTTACCTTTTTTGTTCTTTTAGTCTTTTCTGATCTCTGATTCTAATATTATCTTTACTAATAGTATAACTTTAACATGTGATTTGATATACAAACCAATCAATCAATTTGTAAATAATATCTACTAAATTTTAAGAGAAATGATTATAATTACTTTACAAACAGTTTCAAGAAGATCTATAACTATAGAGGAGCTCTTTTGACACCTTTTTTAAAGATAATTATTATTACTTTTAAACCTTGAGCGAAATCATAGAGTTTAACAAGCTATTACAAAAGTTAGGAGATCATAAAAGAACTAGAAAACAATCGAATCATCATTTTCTCCTTAACTGAAGATGCTGCTTGAGTCATCTTAGCATCAGTGCTTGTCAATGAGTAGACTCCATATCTTCGTCAATATAATAAATGCAGCATGAACATAAATACATGTTCTCAAGTTCCTTAATAGTAACTAACGAATTAGGACGTCCACATTTAGCAGTAACAGGTTCAACCACATTTGTTTCCTTACTTGCAACACAATAATTGGTGCTCGAAGCCGGAGCTAAGGTAGAGTTAGGTTGGATAGATTTGGGGGAAGTTTAGGCATTGAAATTTGGAAAGCAAAAAAATAAATACTACGGCATTGAATCAGTTACTAAAACTATCAAAAAAAAAAATCTTAAAACTAAAAATATTGTAAAACCTTGATTTACATATGTCTTGCAAAAAGCAAAAAACAGAGCAGATGCTTGATCTTTCTTCTCATTCATTGCTTTTTAACACCGAAGAAAGTAGCTTTGTCTGTGCGACTAGATGACCCACCCATTACCACAAAGCTCCTCAAGTCACAACGATCTTTTGTTATTAACTACCACTTGTCTCTTTGTCTTTCCCTTTAAATAACCTTCACACCTCAGGGTTTCATCATCACCAAAACTCACACATTCTCTCTCTCTCAAAATCAAGATCACTACCAATCCTCCAAGATGACATTGAGCAGAGTTAACCAACGAGCTATTGCATTTCCTGCAGTCAACACTGCTCTGGCGGTTACATGCCTGATCCAGCTTCCATCAACAAGCTTCAAATCCCATCTTCTTCCAAGAAATCAATTTTTTTTCTTAGCAAAGAAAAAAAGAACTAATAACCAAGGACGTCTAATAATACACTAAAGAGCCGATTCTTAAATTTTTAATTAAAAATTAATAAACGATTTTTTATATTCCCTTAAGAATCTCACCCTAAAAATCTTCCATTAATTGTGTTCTAACAATGTCTTCTCAAATTATTTCAGACCTTTGTTTAAAATAATATCTACAGTATATTTTAATATATTAATAATTTAGTTTTAAAAGTTAATAGTTTCATCTATATATGTTTAACATTTAAATAAATAAAAAGTCCGAACTATAAAATTTAACATTCCTATTTATATATTTAGTTTTAAATATTTTTTTAGATTCAGCCTTGTTCACATGCTAAAAGACGTCCTTGGTTTAACAAAGTTATACTTGTTAGTTAATTAATTAGTCTAAATGTTTACGGAAACCAAAATTGGTAACAAAGTTAACACCACATTAAAAATTTATACTAATGTATCATAAATTTATTTTCATTGTACATGGCATCAGTTATAATTTTCCAACTAGTAATTTAATAAAATTTCATGTACCACGTAAATAAAAGAACTAAACCCTATGAAATCTTTATATTCTAGAGAAATTGAGACAACAAAGTTGTGAGACATCCTTGATCTTAATCATATATCTGTTTTGGATGCATCTATGCATTAAAATAAAAATACTGTATTTTCTAATTTATCTTGAAATCTATGGGTTAATCCCTACAAACGATCGAGTTTTTTCGATAAATGATATATACTGGATTTTAAGTTATTTCATGTTGATTAAAAAATAACTAATCACTTTATGCCTTTTTAATAATATATGTTAAACTTAATTACTTTCATGATACATTGACATTATTTCTAATATTTTAATGAGTAATTTAATAAAACTTCAAATTTCACCTAATTATGTGGATTAACCCCTATAAAATATGCAATTCTTATAGAAACATGGACAAACAAGGTCTCAAACCTCTTTAATTTTCATTACATGCCACTGTATGATGAAATTCTGAGTTAAAACAAAATACCATATTTTCTAATTTATCTTATGAAAATATCTATTTTTTACAATAAATACTATATATACTAAACAATTTACTTGGTACATAGGTATATTTCTAATTTTCAAATGAGTCATTTTAAAAAAAATCAGATATGTACAAATACATATATATATATATATATATTTTTTTTTTTTCTTTTTTGTAACACGCTCTCAGTCTCAGATATTCATAAAGCGTTATGTAATGTTTGATTTGATATTTTCTTGTTTCAGGCATGTTCGAACTAATCAGGAAACATATCGTATCTTCTATTACTTCCACCAGAAATGACACTTTCCTCTCTCACTCGCCATGTCTCTGTTTCTAGACATGCTTTCGATTATCATCATGCTGATATTTTCTCTCTTTTCTAGTAATTGGTCAGGTTTATTCGGAAAAAGAGACGCATAAACTCGTTTTTCAATGGAACCATTTGAATTATATCATTTTTATTAATCATATATGCTCTTCTTATTGTTTCACATGTTAATAATTGCCCTATCAAGGCTACAGAAACATATATCTATTATGTTTTTTTTTTTTATTGTTTCTCATGTTAAGTGTTTAGTTATGAACTTATGATACGACAAAGGGAATATAGTAGGAACAAAACTTAGGTTTATTCAGTCATTCTAGGGGATAAGCCTCTAAATTCATCTAAGTTTTGTTCAGTAGGTAGATAGTTATAGACCTTTTCTCAACGTATATAGTTATAACTTATAAATATATAATTCTTGGTGTTTTTTGTAATCAAGAAAATCTACGTGGAGATGACAATTCACAAGCTAGAGGGCAGGTCACATTTACGTGCCGGAAGAAAAACCTGGAATCATCCCTCCAGTGACCAAATATTTCTTTCAGGCTAAGGCAATCGTGTCTCACGTCATATTACTTACTTTTTTTCTCTAATTTATCTACTTTTGTTAATAATGTCAAATTACATCACACACACGTCGGAAAATATTAACAATTACAGGATAGTTACATATTTGAATGTGACCCGTCATGTACTGTTATGGATCTTTTTTTTTCTTATTCACTTTTATCTATTTGTAACTTTTCTTTGACCAATCAACCATTTCCCGATGCCCACCAAGTATAGAAACCTGTCGACGTACATATTCGCTTGCTCGTATATTATATAGTTAAAATATCTTATATATCCGACTAAGGACATGGACCCCGAAAATGATGTAACACTATAAAGCTTCAAATTGAATGGGTTGTGACGATAGATGTAATGTAACATGTCTTATATACACCTATAGTTGAGATTTGAGAACTCCGGTGATACATGATAAGTGACTAATGCTTAAGGTCTGTAATGCAGAAATATTGACTGTTGTAGCCATTCATATATAGAAATATTTTCAACGACTCAATAATGAGACAACAAATATTAAGTTTAATCTTAGCATAAGACATCGAATATTATTCAGGGTTTGGTAGAATCGACACTACCCACTCCAAATATAATATATGTTCGCATCTTAATTAGATGTTGTTGTGACATATATTCCTTCTTTGAATTTAAAGTGTTAATAACATCTACCGAATCATTCATGTCTTAACAACTAACTAATCATTCACCTTTTCGAAATTCATGTACTTTTTTTTGAAACACTTTTTTTTTTGAAACACCCGAAATTCATGTACTTATTTATAATCATATATATATATACCTAATTACAATATCCTTTAAGTTTCATCATGCATATTTATAATAATAGATGATTAAATTATATATTCATTAACAATATATATATATGGTACATACACCATGTGAATATCACATGGGTGACGAATTGATGAAACAACATGTATGTTATACGGTCGGGGATCCAATTCAAATGGATCTCCTTTTGTGTGTGTGTTTATTTAACTATTTTCATGCTTCTTTATTGCTTTTCATATACTAAATAAGCAAATTATATTATAACCGATATTTCTTATCACAAAGTAATAAAGGCACCAGAAAGTAGCAATGCCAACGCAGAAAGCTCCAAAGCCAACGTCCCCTTCTGCATGGCTCCATTCGCTCTCACCTATTTTAAAAATGTTTTTTTTGGCTAAAAACCTATTTTAAAAATGTTACGTAATATCTGATTTTATTATGAGTTTATCTTGTTTCATGTTCCAATTCATTAGGAAGCACATCTTATCTCATATACATAGATATATGTGAAAAACTAAAATCAGACTAGAAAAGGAAAAAGAAAAGCAAATAAAGCTTGTTATTTTGCCAACTTGTAGGTAAAAAGGCTTATCACCAGTTTGAATGAAATCTTAAAGAAAAATTATAGGTTTGGAGACATTTCAATAGGATCCATGTTGCCACTCCTAAGCTGTTTTGTTATTTGGAAATAAAAAAACCAAAAACCTAAAACACTACACAAGTTCTTGAGATTACTTCACCAGATTGTGTCTTTACATGGAATTGGTAGCTGCAAACCGTTAATTTATTTATTTCTTATGTCTCCTTTTAACTATATGATTTTTTTTTATCAAAAACAATAAAGAAAAATAGAGCATATGCTCGATCTCCTCTTTGCCTTTAACCCCAAGAAAGTGGCTTTATGTGTGTCTTGTTGACCCATACATGACTCATGCTTTAACACAAAGGTCTCAAGACTCAACGATTCAGAGCTTTGTTTCAACTGCCTCTTGTCTCTTTGTCTTTCCCTTTAAATAACCATCCCAACACACAGCTTCATCATCACCATCACTCACAATCTCTCTCTCTCTCTTTCTCTCAAGATCAAGATTCAAGATCACTACTCACTCCTCCAAGATGACATTGAGCACAGTCCAACAAGTTCTTGCGTTCTCTGCAGTCAAGACTGCTCCGGCAGGTTACTTACCTGATCCAGCTTCCATCAACAAGCTCCAGATCCCATCTCCTTCCAAGAAATCTGCACAAAGCAAGAAAAAATCGATTCTCCGAACCAATAGCTTCACCAACGGAGCTAAAGATCAAAACAAGTTAGAACCAAAGCTAACTGAAACAGTCAAGAGAAAGATATCCCTAGGAGCTAAGATCCTTCAAATGGGAGGGTTAGAGAAGATCTACAAGCGTCTCTTTAGAGTCTATGACGAAGAGAAACTCTTCAAGGCCTACCAATGTTACCTATCAACAACAGCAGGTCCCATCGCAGGCTTACTATTCATCTCATCAAAGAAGATTGCTTTCTGCAGCGAGAGATCTATCAAAGTGGCTTCACCTCAAGGAGATCTGACTAGGGTTCACTACAAAGTGTCAATCCCTTTGTGCAAGATCAAGGGAGTGAACCAGACTATGAACACGAAGAAGCCATCTCAAAAATACATTGAAGTAGTCACGGTCGATGGCTTTGACTTCTGGTTCATGGGCTTCATGAGCTACCAAAAAGCTTTCAACTGTCTTGAGCAAGCACTTGAGCAATAACAAGCTGAAGGTTGAAGAGGAAATATTTTGTTTCTAACTTAACCTCTATTCAATCCAAGAATGTTAGGAGAGAGCCTAGAAAATTCAGACAATATTGTACAAACACTTTTTTTTTAATTAAACTTTCAATCCTATTGTTATCCACTAGGTTCATAGCTCCGCGCAAGCGCGGAGCCGGAGACAGTGATGATGCGTTATGATGTTTTATAGATGGGATTTTGTCATTTTTTGGACATTTTTTGTTTGGGGTTTAACCGAAAACCCGATTGAATTGACTTGATATACGAATGAGTGAAAATTCATATGCTTTGAAATATATTATTTTAGTAATGATTTTTTCGAATATTTGTGTTATTAGTGCTTTTATGTCCAGGATGGGTGATTTATTATGTTGTCATTGTCTAATTTGTAGGTTGGTAGTATACTATTGTTAAATAGTGAATTAGCATTTTTAAATTCTTTTTAAAGATTTTATTCAATTATACAAAGAAATATATTTTAATGGATTGAAGAGAGAAAGATGAAACGTGTTTATTAAGGGGTTGTGTGGAATGTTGAGAGATTAATCTTTATTAGTGAGTAAAGAGACCTGTTTTTATTTACAAATAAGATTGTTTAACAAATTCATATGTGTTCGTATTTCTACATTTTCTTACGATTTAATTGGATCTTAATGTTATTAGTGAGTTAATAACCATATGTAGCTAAACTTAGGTATTTGTTAATATACAACTATAATATGGGAACGAAGAGAAAATAATTTTGTTATCCGAAAAGAAATATAGTTTGTTGTTTTCAATGTGCCATGACATGTTTTGAAAATATATAATTGTAGTTTAATAATGCTAATGCTTCGTATAATTATATACATGTATGACTAAGATAGTTATTTTTTTGTATTTGTCAAAAATATTTTGTGGTAGTTTAACAATAGGAATGGTGGATTAAAAAGATTAGTCGTATAGGACTTATATTCTAACACAATGAAAATGTAGTTGTTGGGTTTTAAATGATTGGACTTGAAATTTGATAAGTCTTGAGTCTCAATTTAGATCTGAAACTGGATTGTTTACTCGCCGTTTTTGTTTCTCCTCGTCATCTTCAGCAGTGTGACAAGCTCTTGTGATTCTTGGTCTGATAGCGTTTTTAGTGTGTCATTTTGTGAAATTATGGTTTTCTATAGCAACATGGAAGAGAGATTTGCTCACCTCAGTTAAGGCTGTCTCCACCGCATTCCTTACTCAGTGAACCTATGTTGATTCGGTGTTCTCGGAACCTGCAATAAGAAGGTTTGAATTTGTTGTATGACTTTGTTTATATTATTATTAGTTTTGTTTACTAAAACCCATACCGAATGATTTGAGGTTCTATATGTTAATTTGGTTGGTATGGCTTATGTTTACTTTAACATGACAGAGAGACTCGAAGGCTGCATGACGGACGCCGGTGACGCTAGTTTTGGGTATTGGAGAAGCAGAGAGAGACATTTTCTAGAAGATGGTTAAAGTTAAGAGGAATAGATAAGTTTTGTGGAGATGCAGATAGGGTTCATCAAAGATGAGAATCATATATATATATAGGATTTACATAGGGGATACAAATCAGGAACATTTATGAGCAAGCGATGTAAGCTGGGGAGATGAAGAGTTCACCGGTGAAAAAAATAGATTACGAGCAGACACATGGCGTATCTCTGTAACTCAAACCTGTATGAGACGATGGTGAAAGGATTCTTAACTCATTTTAAACATTGACGGTTTACAATATGGGAAAACTATAACTGTTGTAAACTTGAGGATTTTCTTCATATAATGTGATTAATCCCAATTAAAAATGAAACTCATAATACACTTCGAGGCCGAACTTTAAAGGAGGTCATAGATACAAAGGCTTCCGGCTAAATATATATTAGTTTCGGCCATCAATGTACAAGTTATCCTGTAGTTTGGTGGTATGAATGTTAGTGTTTGTTCCTTAATAACCCGGGTTCAAATCATATGTTTGACAATTTTTCACATTTTTAAAGTGGGACCCACCTAATGCTGATGTGGCGCGCTGAGGAGTCTTGAAACTCAACTATTATAATATAGATTGTTGACAAGATCAAGAGATTGAATATATTTACTTAAACAGTGTATAAATTAAAGTTTTAAAATTTTAAATTTAATATTAAGTTTCATACTTAAAAAAAAAACGTTTTGTATATAGAGTTATTAACAATTAAAACTATATTGATTACTTTTTTTAAATATGCTGTTAATATTTTTTGAACAAAACTAAAAAGTAATTTGAGACCGCACTGCTAATAACATGATCAAAATCAACATAAGTTTTTGGGGCCTGTATAAGATTCCAAAAGTTAAAGAATAAGATTGTTCCACAAGAAATTCAAAACTGGTCTCAATCGTCTATTGTTTCATAGCAAGAAAGTTCTATTTGACCACCAAAAAGGAAAGAAGTCAGAGTGACCGTGCAAGACAAGATTCAACAAAGTTAGGGAGAATTTGTGAAATAACCAAATTTGAGAAGGAAATTAAGTAGGTAACATTGATTTTAACATAATGTATTATCTAACAATTGTGCTTCACTTTCGCTTTACATAACATGAATAGAAAAAAACATAATACATATTGTTTTACATTTCTATTCCATACGCATATAATAGAATGGAACACAATTTAACAAAAACTGTGTATAATCCGCAAGTTCATCTTCTTCTTTTTTTTGACATGGTGATTCTCTTGTGAGAACAAAACAGAGCATGGAAACAACACTAAGCTGACATTAATCGTTAATGGTAAGAACATTTAAAAAAGATGGCTTTATTGTTCTAGATCTTACCAAAAGGTTAATGAGTTTTGGAAAGTGATGCGACTTTGAATGTGAACACGCCATCTGAAGGTTTGGATCCAACTCTATTGTCGATTTTGAATTTGTGGCTATCAGACTCGTGAAATTGACGAGGTCACAACGGAAGATCCTTTGATTGGAAGAAGAAACTAAAAGCTACTCTTTGATTGCAGGGAGAGTTTCTCAGTTGCCAAAAAAAAACTTCAACTTTTCACCTTTCCAGAAAATCACGTACAAGAAGATAATAGAGACGGCGTAAAAGTAAAGAGGAAGACACGTAACCTTTTAAGTCAAAGATAATTATTTAATTTTTTATTTTATTTCTGCAGGTTGAGCCGGTTGAGTGGAAGGCCATAAGGGGAATTATACAGAAAATACAAACGGTGTATATAAATTGTAGGGTTTTTGGTCATAGGATGAATTATAATTTTTTTGTTGGCTATTGGATGCAATTTCCCACAAAGTTATACTTGTTAGTTAATAAATTAGTCTGAATGTTTAAAGAAACCAAAAACGATAACATTTTTTTATTAATTTAGTTTGAAATTAAAGAAATAAAGACATCAGAAAGTCACAATGCCAACGGAGAAAGCTCACACAACGTCCCCTTCTGCATGACCCAGTTTGCTCCACAGATTCATAAAGCCTTACGTAGTATTTGATTTGATGTTTTCTTGTTTCATGCGTGTTCCAGTTAATCAGGAAGCATATCGTATCTTCTATACATATTCAAAAATGAAAACTTAGCGTAAGAAAAGGAGAGACAGATAAATTAGGTATCTAACTATGACATAATGAATAAACTAACATTTACACTCTACATCATCCGGCTATACCCTTCATCTTAACCATTACCCGGTAAAAATATGCTTTATGTGTCCACGTATTAATATATGGTCAAGTGTACCTAAAATATTTCACAGGAAAGAAGAAAAGCAATCAACTTCACACGTTTGTGACCATATATATATACATGAAAGTTCTATTCTATCTGGTCCAAGTAGTAGAAGATTACAACTCCATTCATAACCCCTAAACATTAAACATAATCCTAATCGTTAAATACTAAACCCTAAACTCCAGTCACTAAATCCAAACCCAAATATAAACTATAATATTATAGTTATAGTCTTTTTAATAAAATTAAAATCTGAAATAGTATATACTATTTTGTGATATTAAACTATACTATATAAAAATAAAAAATAGAATAGACTTGTGAACCCAAAATCATTTGTGTGGATGTGGTTAACGTAATGGTAAGATTAAATTTGAAAATCACTTGTGTTTGTTTAGCATAAATAAAAATCATTTGTGCCAATGTTGTTAATGTATAAACCATTATACATATCAATGATATAACTTCAAAACATAATACATGCTTATTCTACATTCGTCAAATAGAATAGAACAAAACAATATTACATTGCAACATTTAAACAATAATATGTCATCTTCTTGATACAATAACAAATGATAACACATGTTCATTTACATTTAAAATACATTTCTATTCTATGTACGTCAAATAGAATAGAAAAAATACTATAATGCAAATGGAACGATCGGAAGTGGATCTCATGGAGTCGTGAAAGAAGAAAACAAAACTTCGAAGATGAGGAGCCATGGCGGTGATGAAGAGAAATCTATAGCAACAATAAAATAATCAGTGGTGGTACGGATGATGTCGATAGGGAATAATAGCAAACATAATACATATAATATTTCATTTTATTCTATGTGATAATATAGAACAGAACAGGAGATCATCTTTCCCAATTGAATTTTAGAACAGATTAGAGAAGAAAATGCATCTTACGGTGGGGACGATGACGGAGCGAATACGGTAGAGATGATGAAATAAATGATGATCATAGCTGTACATGTAGAAGTAATTGAAGCTATGTCATAGAGATTTATGTGTTCGTCATATAAAAAAAAAACAGAAATCTAAAATATAGAGGAAGATGAAAAACAGAGAAAGGAGAAGAAGTTATTATAAAAGGGTGGGTGACTTTCCAATGAACACGAGTTGTTTGTAGAATATTATAGTTATTTTATTTTTGTGCAGGTTTTGCCAGTGATAACCGAGGGTAATATAGCAATATTACATAAAAGATGTATGGTACAGTGAAAAGGTAGGGTTTTTAGCTATAGACTGAATTATAATTTTTTGTGGTTATACAACCCAATTTCCCTAAAATAAAAAAGCTTGATGTTCGGCCAACTTGTTGTTAAAACGTCATACCGTGTGGTCGTCTTTCTTTCTTTGTAACTTTTTTTTTCCAACCTTCTGCTAATAGTATAATTCTGATACTGATTTGATATATAAAACGACCAATCAATTAGTAATTTACATCTACTAAACTATAAAAGAAATGACCGTTATTACTTTACAAACAGTTTCAAGAAGATTCTTAGAACAAAAACATTAAAAAAACTAACATTACATCAGTTACTAAAACTAAAATCTATTGTAAAACCTTTTTTTTGTTTGTAAAACCTTAATTTACGTATGTCTTGCAAAAAAAAAAAAAAAAATCAAAACAGAGCATATGCTTGATCTTCTAATTGCTTTTAACACCATAGAAAGTAGCTTTATCTATGCGACTTGATGACCCATCCATGACTCAACCCTTACCACAAAGCTCCTCAAGTCTCAGCGATCTTTTGTTTCAACTGCCACTTGTGTCATTGTCTTTCTCCTTAAATAACCTTCACACCACACGGTTTCGGTTAGTGCAAGATGAGACGACGCAAAACAACAGTAAAAAGTAAGGATACACAAATTTGTTAGTGAGTTTCGTTTCTTACATCTTCAGGATCTAATCCAGATTTCATTGATCATTAGAATAAGAAGATAACCTACATTTGCTATATGGTACAACACAACCATTAGTGTATACCATTATTTTCTAGATAATCTATGTAAATTAGGAATCAAGCACATATATATAAATCACCATCTGGCGCACCAGAGTTCACTGTCTTCTACACCTGTAATTTTCATAGATCACCACAATGAAACTTCATACGCTAAAATTCCTCTGAGTCTAGGCTTCAATCTACCACTTCCTCGTAAGTACTACTTTACCAAGTACGTCAGCATCCAACGCACACCAGTGACACCAAGCACTTGATCACCTAAACAATGGACTTATTTAAAAAAAAAAAATGTTAAACATATATAGATAGAGTTAACGAAACAAACTATTGTTCCATAAAAATAAGAAATTCAGAACTGATCTCTTTAGCTTCATGGCAAGAAAGTTCTAGCTTCTATTTGACCCTCTCCCCCAGGCTTCCCTCGAATAAAAAGAAGCTTGAGTGAGCGTGCAAGAAAAGATTCAACAAAGTTATACTTGTTAGTTAATAATTTAGTCTGAATGTTAACTAGAAACCAAAAATGGTAACAAATCTGTAATAAAGTAGTATGAAATTACAGAAATAAAGGCCTCATGAAAGTCACAATGCCAACGCAGAAAGCTTCCAAAGCCACACGACGTCCCCTTCTGCATGACTCAGTTTGGCTTCACAGATTCGTAAAGCGTGACGTATTATTTGATTTGATATTTTCTTGTTTCATGCATGTTCCGATTAATAGGGAAACATATCGTATCTTCTACACCTATTTAGATATCTTTTCAAAAATGAAACTAGGGTAAGGAAAAAAAAAAGAGAATGGCAAATAAAAAGCTTAATGTTTGGCCAACTTGTAGGTAAAAAAAGCTGGTCGGAGTGACGGAGTCTAACGTCATACCGTGTGGATATCTTTCTTTCTTTTTACCTTTTTTGTTCTTTTAATCTTTTCTGATCTCTAATTTTAATATTATCTTTACTAATAGTATAACTTTAACATGCGATTTGATATACAAAACAATCAAACAATTTGTAAATAACATCTACTAAATTTTAAGAGAAGGATTATAATTACTTTACAAACTGTTTCAAGAGATCCATAACTCTATAGAGGAGCTCTTTTGCACTCCTTGTTTAATAATAATTATTATTCCCTCTGTTTCGATCTAGATGTCATTCTAAAGGAAAAAATTTGTTTCAAAATAAGTGTCGTTTTAGAGTTTCGAGACAGAATTTATTAGGTTTATATGATATTATATTTTTCTATTGGTTGAAAAGTGGTTAAATGTATTAGTAATTGTGTTTTTATATTGAAAATGTGTAAAATTAAATGTTTCTTTAATCTGTGTGTAAAAACCTAGAATGACAAATAAATTGAAACGGATGGAGTATTAGTTTTAAAACTTGGCCGAAATCATACAGTTTAACAAGCTATTACAAAAGTTAGGAGATCATAAAAGAACTAGAAAACGATCGAATCATCATTTTCCTCTTAACTGAAGGAGGTGCTTGAGCTATCTTAGTATCAGTGCTTGTCAATGAGTAGACTCCATATCTTCGTCAATATATAGATAAAAGCAGCATGAACATACTCCATCTGTTTCAAAGTAATACATATTTTAATTTTCACAAAAATTAAAAAAATTAATTAAATATCAATATTAAATACATAATTTTTTAGAATGATTTATTTTCCATAATTTTACACCAGTAAAAATTCAGTAAATATAATTATTTTTTAAAAAATTAACGATTTAATCATTATTAATTATTAATTGACAAAAAGTGTATTGAAAATATAAAAAAATGTATTTTTTAAAAATAATTATTTTTTTTTAAACATGTAACTTAATGAAACATAGGGTGTAGTAACTAGCGAATTAGGTCATCCATATTTAACCGTAGTAACAGGTTCAACCACATTTGATTCCTTACTTGCAACACAATAATTGGTTATCGAAGCCGGAGCTAAGGTAGAGTTAGGTTGGATAGATTTGGACGAAGTGTTGGCCGCTAGAATTGTTGCACTCCTGAGTTGTTTTGAAATTTGGAAAGCAAACAATAAATACTAAGGCATTTCATCATTTATTAAAACTAAAAAATATTGTAAAACTTTGATTTACATGTCATCATTTATTAAAACTAAAAAATATTGTAAAACTTTGATTTACATGTCTCGCAAAAAGCCAGACAGAGCATATGCTTGAACTTCTTCTCATTCATTTGCTTTTAACACCAAAGAAAGTAGCTTTGTCTGTGCGAGTTGATGACCCATCCATGACTCACCCATTACCACAAAGCTCACAACGATCTTTTGTTATTAACTACCACTTGTCTCTTTGTCTTTCCCTTTAAATAACCTTCACACCTCAGGGTTTCATCATCACCAAAACTCACACATTCTCTCTCTCTCAAAATCAAGATCACTACTCAATCCTCCAAGATGACATTGAGCAGAGTTAACCAACAAGTTATTGCATTTCCTGCTCTGGCAGGTTACTTGCCTGATCCAGCTTCCATCAACAAGCTCCAAATCCCATCTCCTTCCAAGAAATCGACTCCTCGTAAGAAGAAGACCGATAGCTTCACCAACGGAGCTAAAGATCAAAGCAAGTTAGGACCAAAGCTGACTGAAACAGTCAAGAGGAAGCTGTCCCTAGGAGCTAAGATCCTTCAAATGGGAGGCTTAGAGAAGATTTATAAACGGCTCTTTAGAGTCCATGACGAAGAGAAACTCTTCAAAACCTACCAATGTTACCTATCAACAACAGCAGGTCCCATCGCAGGCCTACTATTCATCTCATCAAAGAAGATTGCTTTCTGCAGCGAGAGATCTATCAAAGTGGCTTCACCTCAGGGAGAAAAGTTGAGGGTTCACTACAAAGTGTCCATCCCTTTGTGCAAGATCAATGGAGTAAACCAGAGTATGGACACAAAGAAGCCATCTCAGAAGTACCTTGAAGTAGTCACGGTTGATGGCTTTGACTTCTGGTTCATGGGGTTCTTGAGCTACCAGAAAGCTTTCAACTGTCTCGAGCATGCGCTAAACAATCATGAGCAATAGTTAGGAGAGAGCCTAGAAAAAGACATACAATATTGTACAAACACAGTGTTTCCCAGTGGTGAATATATATTTAGCTGATCCTATAAACGTTGAAAGTTGCATAAAAGTAGGCAACCTTAACTTGAACCACTGTACGTAAACATACATGAAATTTCCTCATAGTCCTGAGATCTCATAGCATTTCAACAAAATGCAAATCATAGAGCTTCATTGATCACAACAAAAGCTTTAGGACAAACACACTTTGCTCCATTGTAATACATAGAGAATCAGAGTCTTACAAACACACACTTGGCAAAGCAACTGAATAATAATAATAAAGGAGCCTGTCACAACCAATTATACAATGCACAATAATGTACAAAAGCTTCAGAGAGGACTCACAGGTGGACCATAAGCCATGAATGCACTCATACACTAGACAGAGACAGAGAAAGATAGAGAGGGTTTAGGGCACACCATAGAGTTCAAAGCAGAACATCAGGCTCGCTTAAACTTCCAGAAAAGTTAACTTTACAACAAGTGGGGAACTCGAGTCCAGCTTCACTGCATCTTACTTCAGTCACATGTGGAAGAGACCTTACATCTAAATACTCCAGAGAGCTACATTTCTCCAAAAGCTTCCCTATCCCTACAACTGTGACCTTAGGGCAGTTGCTCACCTTCAAAACCTTCAATCCCAAAATATCTTCGCTCCCCAAATCCTGAAAAGCATTGTCTGTAACCTCTTCGCAGCAACCGATATCAAGAGCCTCCAAGTTCTTGCACTGCTTAAGAATGCAGGTAAGGGAAGAGTCAGATATATTCAAGCACCAATCCATCCTCAAATTCTTGAGACTGTCTTTACAGGAATCCGCCAGTAAGATAACAGACTCATCAGAGATGTCTCTACATCCACCGATTATCAACGTTTCCAAATTCTTACAGAACTTAGCCAGGGACGTTATAGACTCGTCCCCAACTTTGTAACAGTCCAGTAACTTTAGCGTCTTGAGTGAAGACCCACAAGCTTTAGCCACAGAGGAAACTCCAGCGTCTCCCACGTTGCTGCATTTATTGATATCCAAAGCTTTTATCTTTATGCAAACCTTCACAAGATCAGCAAGGCCTGAATCAGTTATATTGCTGCAGCCTTGAAGCCCGAGAGATTCGAGATCACGGCATCTCTCAGAGAGTGATTTTAATGTTTCATCGGTGATGAAACGACAACCAGCTAGATGCAATGCTCTTAGATCATGGCAGCCTTGTGCAACGGCTGATAATCCTTTGTCTGAGAGCTTTCTGCAGTATGATACATCAAGAAACTGCAGAAGAGAAAGACATCGTCCAATTGAAGCCAAACCAGTATCTGTAATACCTGTTCCCAGAAAGTAAACACTCAAAATCATTACCAATATTCGCAGCACATACAAACAGAACCTACCGTCCAAAGTATTGTTTCACCATGACAACACAAAAGCCACCTATTTGGCAAAAAAACAGGCTCATACAGACACCAGGAAGTTCAGACAGAACAGCCATACCAATACAAAGAGGCAAGCAATCATAGGGAAGTCATAGTCCCCTTTTGAAGAGGGTCTCAGACTAATCATGAGGAGAAGCCACAATCCTAGAATCACTTAAAGATGATGGATTGCAGACAAGCTTAACAAACAGATAGAGAAACAGTCACAAAGGGACAAAAGGTAAAACAACACCAAAATTAGCAAGAACCAGACAAAATCACCAGAGAACAAATCTAACACCTAAACTATCTTAAAAAATCCTTCCTTTTCAAACTTAATCAGTAGATATGCAAACCCAAACAGATCAAAAATAGAGAAAGAAGAAGACTTTTATTGTTTCAACTACCTTTACAGTTATGCAGATTCAACACTCTAAGGCACTTGAACCCCTCAGCTATAACAGCAAGATCAGAGTCAGTGACACCTGGATAAAAAGACCTCGACACTGACTGAGACAAATCAAGCTCCACGATCCGAGTAAACCTCGATGCGAGACGTCCAAGCATGTGTGGACCAGCACGCGCCGCCAGCTTCTTTCTGTCTGTGCTCTGCAGATAAAGCCACCTCTTGCAGACAAGACCGAACACTTCCTTGTCTTTATCTGTATCCAGCCTCGACAGTATCCATCTCAGCTCGTCATCGGTTAAAGCATCGTTCACACAGAGAGAAGCCATCGGTTAAAAGATCAAATGAATCCAAGTTAGGATTAGGATTCTTCTTCTTCTCTCTCTCTCTTTGATGTTAGATGAGACTTATGGATCGTGTGGTACAAGGAAAGCTATCACAGATTATTGTGAAGATGACGCAAAGAGTCCTTCGGTGGATGGGCAATTCAGACATTTTGACATTTGGTAATAAGAAAGGAGATGCGTCTTATTATTGAGCACTTAACAATGGCGGTTTGTTTTGTTTGGTCTGTAACAGACACTCAACCAATGAAAGTCAACGAGTGTTTTGTAAGAGTTGTTGTCTTTCTTCTTACTTTTTGATGCTTGTCTTCTTCCACCTTCTCATCACAAGTGATGCTTGTTTTCTTCCACCTTCTCATCAACAAGTGGTTTGCAGATACAAATCATATTAAAAGCTTTATAAAAATGTATTAAAAGTTTCCAAATTTACTTCAAAGTTATAATCTTTTTGTCTAAAAAACACATACTGACTCTAAAATGCCAAATTTGCCTCAAAGTTATAATCTTTGTCTAAAGAACACAACTTTTTGTAACCGTTACTGACTCTAAAATTCCAGATTTGCTTCAAAGTTATAATCTTTTTGTCTACAACACACAACTTTTTGTAACTTTTACCTGAATCCAAAATGCCAAATTTGCTTCAAAGTTATAATCTTTGTCTAAAGAACACAAGTTTTGTAACCTTTACTAAATCTAAAATATCCAAATTTGCATCAAAGTTTTAATCTTTTGTCTAAAGAACACAAGTTTTTGTAACCTTTACTGAATCTAAAATATCCAAATGTGCATCAAAGTTTTAATCTTTTGTCTACAAGAACACAACTTTTGTAAATGTTACTGAATCTAAAATTCCAAATTTGCATCAAAGTTATAATCTTTTGTCTAAAAAAACACAACTTTTTGTAACCGTTGCTGAATCTGTTACACAATCTTAAAATGGGGGAAAACATGAAGTCTGAATCCTCCTCCTTACTTTCTTGGTTACATCTTGTGTTCTCTCACCTTTGAGATAAGACTACTGTGTAGTCTTCTCATAAGCTCTGCTACATACACTCACAATGATTCAAGTGGTCATAGTACAAAAGGAATACCAGAAGCAACACTCTCTGCATACACTACATACTCCACACCAAAAAACTGCTTCAGAAAACACTCCTCATACGGTATCCTCTGAGCGAAAAACCTCCACACCACAACAGTGAACAGAACCGTTGAAACAGGATTACAGAGCATAACCTGTGTGCCAACAGACCAGATGAGAAACCCGCAGTAACTCGGATGTCTCATTAGTATATACACACCGTGAGTCACAAGCCTGTGATGCTCCTCGTGGTTGGTCTTTATCAAGTGTGTGAACGATCTCCCCGCTGTGATTATAGCTGTTTTCCTGATGGTTTCTCCGGTGATGATCATTATGAGTCCAAAGTTGCTGACCCACATGTGTTGTTTAAGTTCCGGGAAGAGGGTTATCTCGGTTAGGTATTCAAGCAGCGACACGAGCATTGCTAAAACGTAGTGTTTGGTGATCAGAAGTGAGCTTAGAGTCACATTTGCCGCTCCGTGAAAGGCGATGGCTAGAATGTATTCCGATGTGTGGAAGAAGGTTAATGCTAGTAGCATCTGAGATAACTGTCTAATGTTTGTGTCACTGAAGATCTCTGTAATTTTTGTCAATCAAGAAAGTCTTTTGAGAGTGAGTATCCTCTCCTCTAAGACCATAGCCTCTATGATAATATAAAGCAGACCTGTGAATGAGGTGGAGGAGGCATAGTGTAGTATCAGTAACGGATCCAAAAAGTGCATAACCACCTGAGAATGGATTAGCCAAAAAAAAGAGGAAACTCAATTGGATTAAACCTCAACTTTCCAAACACTTAAACTATCTAAACAGGAACAAGTTGTGGCATCAGGAAGGATTATGATTTTGATCCAAATGTTGAAACTTTTCCAAAGAAATATATGATCTTGATCCAACTCTTAACCTCTGAGTTCTCCTAGTATCAGTTTGAACACTTTAGCAAACATTCAAAAGTAAATAAGTACTAAAAACTACATTGTTCACTGGTTTGATCAGACAAGCTTTAACAATGGCACTGAATATATACGGTTCCTACATGAACAATGAGATTTCTACACAAAAACATCAACCAACAGAGAATCTAGACACTTGGCTTGATATTGTTTATCTAACAGAAAAGAGTTCCCTTTTTATTAACGCTCTTTATGGGCATGAGTCCTAGCGAAATAATCAATTAATTTGCAGGAAAAAATCAGAGACGAGAAAATGAACAGAGATGAGGATCAGAGGATATACCCAATGGAGATCGTATTTATAGGGAACTATATGCGACGCTGTGGAAGAAGAAGGCAGAGAGATGATGTTTGTCCCAATTGCCAAAAAAAAAGACCAACGAAGGCCCAAGGAGAAGAAACTTATTGTATGTGTACTCTCAGGCATGTGCAGGTCACATGGGCCATTCGTATCATATATATGGAAGGTTGACTGATAACAGATTGTAAGTTGGTTGTCTAAGAAAATAACTCTACCAAAATCTTTTTTTACTAAGTAAATAACAAAGAAGTCTCTGCATATTCAACTCTCAGTTACATAAAGCTAAAAAGATCGGTCACATGAGATAGCACTTGCTTGTTGTTTGGGATCTCTGTTGCAAAAATGAGACTGCCCAAGCTTTTAAGGATAGGCTTTTTGGACTTCACATGGACTCTCCAACAAGAGTTTTTTTATTTTAGCTTTAGGCAATTGGGATGTTGGGTTCACCAAGATTCACAAACGCCTCAGCACGGGCCATCCTACTCATAGCAGCGTTCCACGACACCAAATGGTTCAGAAATGTGTTTATGTACTTAGCCCTCTCGTTCTACCACCCAGGACAAAAAATAAAAACACTCATTAGCCTTTTATTTTGGAACTCAACATTAAGAACACAAGATGGTTAAAACCGAAGCTAGTTTCTTACCTTGTAGTCCAGATAATAAGAGTGCTGCAAAGTCAAGAGATGGAAACGAAAAGTAATTAGAAGATTCATTTATGTTTCTAAGTGTTTCATTGAAGTATTAGGGAAAGAGAGGAGATAGTATTACCTCCCACACATCCAAGCAGATGATTGGCTGTAACAACAACAACAAAAAAAGAGATGTGATCAAGAGGTAACATCAGAGCATAACAAGAAAACTAATTAGACATCTCACATACAATATCATCCCACACTAGTGGGTTAATGGCGTTTGAGGTTTTGACCACTTCAAGTCTTCTCTCTTCCCTCTTCACTGGAAAAAAAAACAGAGAATCAAGATTTCCATTTTCAAAGTCATTCTAGAGTTTCAAGTTAATCTGAAAAGATAGTAGAGTATCTCACAAACAAGCCAAACCCAGCCAGACCCAAACTGAGTAAGAGCAGCATTAGTAAACTTTTCTCTGAAATTCGTAAAGGAGCCAAAATCTTTCTCAATCTGCTCAAGAACACCCTTTACAGGCATGTCTCCACCACCAGGTTGCATTGACTCCCAGAAGAAATCATGGTTATAAACCTTTAAAAAACAACAAACATTAGCTTCTCCCTGGGGGTGGGTGATAATGTACAAGAAGCAGCTTAGAAAACTAAGTAAGTTACCTGTGCAGCGTTGTTGAACTCAGGCAAAGGATTCCCGTTGTTGTATGTCGCCTTGATAAGCTCTTCCATGGTGTATCCATAGAGTCTATCATCTTTCCCTAACTGTTTGTTTAGATTGTCTACATAGCCTCGGTGGTGTTTACCCCAATGCACTTCAAGTGTTCTTTGACTCATGTAAGGCTCCAATGCATCCTAATTCACATTTTGTTCAAGTTATATGTAAATGCAAGAGATATATACACAGACCAAGATACAATTTGCCCTAAAATCACTAGACAGTTGATACCAAGTAACCAACTTTCCAACATCTATGTGCCTATAACAGAACATCAAATGGATTACAGAGGCAAAGAGACAAAGTTAAAAGCATCTCACTGAAAGACAAGTACCAACTTACAAGAGGATAAGGAGGAGTCTTTAGACCATAGTAAGCTTCAACCTTTAAACCCCCTCGTGACGCAAGAGAGCGTCTTCTCTGCTGATTACTCTAAACAAAAACCAAACACCAAAATTCAAAAGCTTTAGTGATTGAAAAGATACATATTCATATGAACTCAGCAAAACCAAAGAGGATTTAACCGAACCAGATGGACAAGGTTGGAGGATTTCAAACGTATACTAGAATCTGAAACAGGACAGAAACTGCTTGTCGTCACAACACAAGAAGCCATTCTTAGAAAACACAGAGTTTGCTTGCTTCTTCACTCCTGGTTTTTACAGAGAGTGAGAGAGACCTTATCAATCTGTTGGTTCGATCCGGTTAAATGTTATAAAACTATAAAACCCTAGAAGGTTTCCCCTCCGGTTAACTAAAAAAACCGGTTAACCAAACCGGAAAGAAGATGTGCAAACAACAGCCAACAAAAGAAAAAGGGTTTTAGCGTGAAACCGACCAACGCATAGCGTATCCTCCTCCGTCAAGCCGTGAGCTCAAAGCCTAAAACCCTCTTCTTGTAGTAATTCGGATTGTCTGAAAAAACCAATCCTTTTTGAATTTCGTTTGCTTTCCAATTTTGATCAAACCAATGGCTGGAAGAGCTGCGACGTCGTCTGCTAAATGGGCGAGAGAGTTTTTATTCAGAAGGGTCTCTTCGAATCCTCTTGGTGGAGCGATTCGAAACTGTTCTTCAGCTTCCTCTACACCTAAAGTACCTAAAGTTCCTCACTTTTCCAAGAAAGTAAGCACCTTTTGATGAAATCGCTAATTAAAATTAAATCTCTTTTATTATCAAATGCTTATTTATAGTAGATTTAGATCATTTTGTCTCTTACAAGAGCAAATCAATGTCTCATGTCTCAAAGTATTTAGCTTTGTCTGTCTTGAAAATTTTTAGGGAAGGATGTTGACAGGAGCAACCATTGGTCTTGCCATAGCTGGTGGAGCTTATGTTAGTACTGCAGATGAAGCAACCTTCTGGTACTTTTCCCTGAGACATTACATATCTTTTGTCTTTTATTCTCTTTATTAATTTATACTTTGTTAAAGACCAACAAGCTGTTAGTCTAGTGGTAAATGTTAGTCTAGTGGTAAAGGAGTGTTTAGTAGGCATTTCGCGGTGTTGGTCTAGTGGAAAAGGAATTCAATTCTCGTTGAGAGTGACTATTTACATTGATTAGGTTCCCGGTAAAGAGGTGAAACCACCCCTACTATGTTAAAACCATCTTTGTTTTTTACTTTTTTTGTTCCATCTTGTGTGTTGTGACAGTGGGTGGCTGTTCTCAGCAACAACTACATATCTTTTGTCTTTTATTCTCTTTATTAATTTACTTTGTTAAAGCCATTTTGTGATCACTTTTAAGGGAAATGACTTTCTTTTTCTTTTATAACTTTTTGCTCAACCTTGTGTGTTGTGACAGTGGGTGGCTGTTCTCAGCAACAAAGGTTGTTAACCCTCTCTTTGCGCTTTTGGATGCTGAGTTCGCACATAAGCTGGCTGTCACGGCTGCTGCTCGCGGGTGGGTGCCTAGAGAGAAGAGGCCTGATCCACAAATCTTGGGACTTGAGGTTTGGGGAAGAAAGTTTTCTAACCCAATAGGGCTTGCTGCTGGATTTGACAAAAACGCTGAAGCTACAGAAGGGTTGCTAGGACTTGGGTTTGGTTTTGTTGAAGTAGGCTCTGTTACTCCAGTTCCACAAGAAGGCAACCCTAAACCACGTATCTTCAGGTTACGTGAAGATGGGTAAGAATCTCAAAACCATGACCTTTTTTAATGTTGGGATGATCAACATTTTTAAACTAACATACTCAATATGTGTTGTTGTCTTTTCAGAGCCATTATCAATAGATGTGGGTTCAACAGTGAAGGGATTGTTGTTGTTGCAAAGCGGTTGGGTGCTCAACATGGTAAAAGAATGTTGGCGGAAACATCAGGAACTTCGTCTTCTTCAAGCGATGAAGTGAAACCAGGGGGGAAGTCTGGGCCTGGTATTCTTGGAGTTAACCTTGGAAAGAACAAGACAAGTGAAGATGCAGCTGCTGATTATGTCCAGGGAGTTCATAACTTATCCCAATATGCTGATTACTTGGTAAAAAATTCTTATAATGATATGTAGAGCATCTAACTTAGAATCATTTGCTCCTAAGTTTCGTTTTACTCCGCAGGTAATCAATGTTTCATCACCCAACACAGCAGGGCTGAGAATGCTTCAGGGAAGGAAACAGTTGAAGGACCTTGTAAAGAAGGTTCAAGCTGCTAGGGATGAGATGCAGTGGGGTGATGATGGTCCTCCTCCTCTTCTTGTGAAGATTGCTCCTGATCTATCCAGAGGAGAGCTTGAAGATATTGCAGCGGTACGTTGTACTTTAGAAAAACGAAACTCAATACTTTCCAAAGTAAATGGCTCTTACAACATTGTGTTGTATTTGATTCTGTAGGTTGCTCTTGCTCTCCACTTGGATGGGCTGGTAAGTTATCTTTATACACGAATTAGCTTCTGTATCTATCATCAGTGTTGAAAAAGCGACCATATGTTTACAAAAGTCTTTGGTCTCTGTTGTTATTCTTACATAGATCATATCAAATACAACAGTCTCGAGGCCAGATCCTGTAACCAACAACCCTGTGGCAACAGAAACAGGTGGTCTGAGCGGGAAACCGCTCTTTCCTCTCTCCACCAACATGTTAAGAGAGATGTACACTCTGACACGAGTAAGTTTTTTTATCTAAAAAGAGATGTAACTATTATACCAAGGGAGTAAAACATTTCTGATTCGGGTTAATGGCTATTTTCATGACCTCTTACTTAGGGAAAGATTCCACTGATAGGCTGCGGTGGTGTTAGCAGGTAAACGTCTCAACATGTTTGTTAGATTGTGAGGAAAACAAAAAAAACAAAAATGTTATTCAGATGAGTTTTTGTGTGTGTGTTTTAGTGGTGAGGATGCTTACAAGAAGATAAGAGCTGGAGCTACTCTTGTTCAGCTGTACACTGGGTTTGCGTATGGTGGACCTGCTCTCATCCCACAAATAAAGGTATCTCTTTTTTCATTTCCCATAACTACTGGTCTTATTCTTGGATCATGGAAGTTTAATAAGCATAGAGAGGTCTGAGACAAGATTCATGAACTATTTTAATGTCGAATACTGGAAAAACATGTTTGTTGTAATCAACTCTGCATATTGACTTCAGATAGTGTCTTCAATGTTACTAATAGTCATGCCATTTTTTGGTGCAATAGGAAGAATTGGTGAGTTGCTTAGAAAGAGATGGCTTCAAGTCGATTCAAGAAGCAATTGGTGCAGATCACAGATGATCAAACACGACCAAGAACAAAATCTCCAGAGAGAAGAGTGTCCTTTTCTTACAACAAAAACAAAAGAGTTGTATTAGAAATTTCATTGATTCAGTTGTTTCTTCCTGCCTACACAATAACATCATGGTTTTTGTCTCTTTAATCTCGTTTTATGGGAAATAAAGACATTTTATTTTTCTCACTGTGTAACTAGTTTTAACCTTTTAAATCATTTGTTCTCTTAACATTACAGCACAAGTTCTTCTAGCACACAAAACACAGCATGTTTGAGATCATAAGAGTCCTAACAAAACTGATCAGACAAAACAATGTGCAATCGCAAAATGTTAAGACAGCAAAAGCAACTAGAGACGAAGAAGAATTTTCAGGACGTGGTTGCAGCTTGTAACTGTCTAACTTTACCCTGCAAGACCATCCCTGCTTCATCTGCCACAGATTTCTTCTTCGCCAACACCTGCATTAAATAAACATTTATTAAAGCTTATAACTAAAATCTCAAGTAACCTTAGCTATAGCTGTAGACATAGGTCTTGAAAAACAAAAAGGGTATTGGGACAATTAGGCGCTGATGCAAGATTTATGTTAACAATATGAAGCTATGAACGACAAAGCATATGGGAAGGAGATATCATGCTTGACACGGAAACAATAGTCAGAACTAATAACAAGTACTTGAAGTGATAAAGAGACTACTTAGTGACTTAGTGTGTATGATGCATATATAGCTATCAACCAAAGGGCGTTCTGATTAAGTTGATTGCCTTCCAAAGCAGCCATCAAACTATCATCCCTAACACACAGGATCAGTCACTTAAAAAGATTGAAACTAAAACCTGAACAGCTACAGTAGTAATATAACCCCTACTCCATTCGATTTGAACTCTTTCCACTTAATAATTTCTCAATATTAATAAATGTTAATGAGAACTTTGTTCTTCTTCTGTATGAGGACAGTCCTAAGTCAAAATCTCTATGCATTTTTTTTTGCCTTTATTTCCCCCTCAGGATCTATCTAAAAACATACCTCAACGAGTTGTTCATAATTGTTACGGAATAGTTAGAACTAATAAAAACTACTGGAAGTGGAAAATCAAATCAGATGTAGAGTGAAGTGATAAAGACACTATGCATGTATGGCTCTAAGGAGTGTTTGATAATGTATACCAACCAAAGGGATTTCTGATTATGTTGATTGTCTCCCATATCAGCCATTAAACTATCATCCCTCGTCCACTTTTTCAACATTACATTAGATCAATCACTACTAAGGATTGAAATTAAAAACTGAACAATAGTAATATAATCCTATTCCATTCATTTGAACTCTTTCCACATACTAATTTCTCAATATTAATAACTATTAATGAGTTCTTCTGTATGAGGACAGTTCTAAGTCAAAATATCTATACCTTTATACACCCCTGAGGATTTATCTAAGGAACATACCTCAAAGAGTTGTTCATAATTGGATTTCAACAAATTAATCTTCCTCTGACAATAATCTTTCCCATCATCCATCGTTTTCTACACAAACACACACATATTAAAACAATTCAACTCCTTCTTCACATTAAAACAATTCTTAAAATCAAATTCCCAATCTAATCCCTATATATACCTCAATGAAGTAGCCAGTGCCGATATCAACAAGAACCTTATCAGCTTCATCAAGTGTCCCAGGCACGTAAAGAGAAGCAGTGAGCGGCACGAGCATCTTCTTACCCTGAGGTCGAATCGAGAGATCGTTGAGAGCTCCCGCGGCGGATTCGAGGCGAGCGTTGGCTGTGCGGATGTTGTTGAGACTGTCTTGGAGGAGATTCACTTCCAGATCCGCTTGCTCTTTCAACGCTTTCAGCTGATCGATTCCCATCTTCTCTAGCTCTCCTCTCGCCGATGATGATGACGTCATTCTCTTTCTCTCGTTTCTCAGTCGCCTCCTCCGAGTCAGTTGTGAAAACTCTGCCGCGGCGAAAGTGAAGTGTTAGGAGTCAGAGATGAAGCCCGGCCCATTAATCTCCGTGCTAAGGCCCATTTAAGTCCATCTAGTTTTGCGCCATTTTAGTTTCCATTTAACCGCGAGAGAAACTGTTAGTGAAGTTTACTAAAATAATAAGTGGGTGTTATTGAATTAGTGAATTTAGTGGAAATTAATGGAATTCAAATCTCAAGTGAAATCCCTTGTTATTGGATTGGGTATTTGTTAAATAGAATTCAAATCACCTGTTATTCAATATCCATGGGATTTTAATAGAATCTAGTTTCAATGGAATTTGATGTACTTTTATATGAAAAATAACACTAAACCAAATCCGACACTTCTTGTTTGGAGTTTGTAATCAAATATGTTTCCTCTCTTTACTGTTCTTATACGACGGCTTATGAATCTAATTAGAAAAAATGTCTATGGGTTATCTTCTCTAAAAATCCTTGCGCCGCAAAGAGCCCCACCTAGATCCGCCGTCGCTTCTCATCTCAAAGGATTCGCAAATTTCCTCTTTCACCGGCTCGCTCTCCCACTGGTGACGAGCCCCACCTAGATCCACCTTTGTTTCTTCTTCTTCTGCCATCTTTTCAATTCTAATGAAGTCTCTCCCACAAGCCCCAGATCCAATTAAATCTCCTTCCGGCGAGTTTAAAGCTCTTCCTGATGGATCTCAACCTTCAAGCAATGTGCATTGTGACTTAATTGCTGGTGGGTCCTAAAGAATCTCTTCGCCACCGGTAAATCCCAACTCCAACGGCTTTCTTTCACCAGTTCATGTCCTTCAAGAAGAAGTGAGTGTTGATATAGCCTCACCTAATCTGGTCGCCGGAACAGACTGTGTTAGAGCCTCTGTTATTGGTGGTCTTGTTAGTGGAGAACCTGTGAATTTGACTGTAGCTGAAAGTGGTGCTCCGGCGGCCAGAACTCAAGCCGTGGTCGTTGAAGATCCAGTTGTTGCTCCCTCTCCTTTTGTTCCGTCTTTAGCCATGAATCATGATCTAAAGGACCCGATTCCTAAAGCTTCTCCATCTGAGACATGGTGTAACGTTTGGAACTGAGTTTCTAGTCCTTTGAAATTACAATGAATTCCATTTCAATCCATCTTATCTTTTTAAGAATCCAATTAAATCCACTAAAGTACTCGTAACTACAGTTACATTCAGTTCTGTTGAATTCATTAATTCAATAACACCCCCTAACATTCTGAACCTTAGGTGTTGAATGTCTATTCGGTTTGGATCTATTCGGTTTAAGATTTTCAGGATCAAAGATTTCAATTTCATTCAAATAATTCTAAGTTTGGGTTTGGATTTGGTTCGCATTTTTGCAGGTTTAGATAACCCATTCGAATTATTTTAAAACTTTTAAAATTCATTATATGCTTTAAATTTTTGAAATTTATAAACAAAAAAATTTATTGCATATAAATTTGAATAACATATGTCACAATACCTAAATTTAATATATATATATAAATTAATTTGGTTTCAATATTTAGATAGGGAATTAATAGATATTTCAAATATTTTCGGTGTATTAAAGTATACTTTTACTATTTTAAACATTTCCTTTTAATTTTTTGTTTACATTTTTCAAGTATTTAGACAACTTAAAAATATTTTAAAAATTATTTTTAACTATATATTAAATTAAAAATAATTAATATATCTAGGCATATAAATTTATTTCGGATATTCTAAATAATTTGTTTCGGATCAGATTTGGATCGAATTCAGTTTTAATTTATTAAATACTAAACTTTTGAATCGTTTAGATATTTTATCAATTTTTATTTAGATTCAATATTATTTTTTTGAGATTGGGTTTGGTTTAGTTCTTCAGATTATGATGTTTTGTGGAGTCATACCACTGCTCGTTTATTACTCTTTTACCTCGAAGGCTCGAACGATAAGCGTCGATATTTATTTTGAATTTCATCTCTTTTAATGTGCGAGTGCATTATATCCGTAGAATTTAAAAGTCTGAGTATCTCTCTGTAATGATTTTTAGTAATCAATTCATTCTGATTTTTTGGTAAGATTTAAAGGGAAACTATTTGACAGTACATTTAATACGGCAATAGAGATGGTAGAGTGAGGTGAATGAGAGGATATTTACTTACATGTGTCGGTCCAAAATGCCATATAGTATACAAAATAATTTTATTAATAGCATATATCATATGCCAACCTATAGAAATTATTTTTGGTAGACAAGAATGGGACCATGTGCATTATTGGAGTTGGGGTCATATTTGATGATTCGACAATAAAAGGTACGGGATGTTTTGATACGAGTTGATTACTTTAGTTCCCCCACCTATAATTATTTTGCATTATGTTAGATAGCTGAGTGTTAATTACTCTAGTACTAATTAAGAAACAAAAACATCAACTTTTTGTTAAGATCTTTCCATTAATGGAATTCTTATTTTATTGGCAAATTTTGTTGAATTCTTTGATTGGTTAGTGCCACCTAAACAATCTAAGAAAATCTATCTAATCTTTTTTTGGTCAACAGAAACCCATCAAATCACTTTGATAATAATCATCAAATAAAATTGTGATAAATTAATTATGAATTTAAATACAACATTTTTATAATTATAGCTATGATCGAAATATGAAACCAGCGTTAACATGATCTACGCAATAGTCATTAACTGTAAATATAGCATACTTTTAACTATTCTAATGTTATATGCGTTGCATGAAATTTGTTACTATTTCAAGCTTTGAATATACTATCAGGGGGATTAAAACTATACTTTTAGTAACTAACTTTATTTTCGTGCCTGTCCTTCACCAAGATTTGAATTACTAGAGGGGAATTTACTTTGGCCAAAATCAAAACAAGCATTAAATATAATCAATTGGTTATGGCTGGCTCCCACTGTACGGTGCTACATGATTAGAGATGACAATTATGGATATGGACCGTAGGTATACCTCGTAAAGAACTGTTGCGGGACGGTATTGAGATGAGATTTTCTAGGCCCGTAAATTTGTGGGCCTTGCGGGACTGGGTCTTTTGCGAGATGGGCCGAAACGGGTCCCGTAGGATTACAAGGACCCGCATTTTTTTTTTTTTGAAAAAACGAGAGAATGACTCAGAAGAAAACGATTGATGTGACTTCCCTTAAGAAAACATAATGAACTCGGACGATGATGATGATTTGAGTTTCGGTGATAATGATTCGAGCTCCGCTGATGACGATTACAGCTTCAGTGATGACGATTCGAGCTTTAGTAGTGTTTTGATTTGGTTTCTTTTTTATTTAATTTGGAATTGACATTTTTGATTTTGTCTTTCATTTTATTTAATTTTTGGATTTAGCAAATTAAAATATTGGTTATGAACTTATGAGTTATAAGATCATGAAAAATATTTTCTGCAATTATTTTTACTTTATACATATATTAATATGTTTTCGCTGTGATACAAATAATTATAATTATTGTTTTGAATAAAAAAATAAGCAAATCAATGATTGATGAATTATGTTCAGTTGAACCGACGACTTGAATTATGTCTTAAAATGGCCTAAAACGTTTCGGAGGGATTTGAATCGTTCACCAGCACATATTTCACATGTTCCGCGGGACGGCTCGCGAAGATCTACAAGAAATACGGTACGAGATTGGGCTGTTGTTTTCAAGACTATATCCCGCGCGGGACAGACCCGCTGCGTCCCGCTAGATGACGAACCTGCAGCGGTCCGGGACGGGAGAGCCCAATTGCCATCCCTATACATGATTATGGATTCGCCACATATTTGTGCAATTGGTTATAAACTTATAACTATTATTTGTTCAGTTTTGTTTAGAGCTTATGCTTGAACAAAAATATAGAGAATCTGCTGAGATACGAGTCATACGACTAGTCAATCTTTTATCTGACTAACGTGACATAAATTCTTACGAAACAAGAAGGTAATAAAAGTTGAAGAGATTTCATCAGACAGACCTTCTTTGTCTTTTTTTTAAACTCAATCCTCTGTTCTTGCTTTCAAATCGAGACGCGAAACCCCATGAATTAAAAAAGCGATGACAGTAAGTATATTTGTTGTTCAAAAAAAAAAACAGTAAGTATATTCATCCTCCAGTTCGATTTCAGCGAGACTATCACACTCACATAAAAGCTTTTCGTCTGTCAACAAATGCAGAGAAAGAAACCAAACGAACACTTAAGTGTGGAACATTTATTAGATAATAGTACCATAATAATGTGGTTAACAGCTTGCGCAATTTGCTCGCCACAGTTGTTGCAACACATCACACAATTAGCAACAAAAACAAACAATATAATAATAATAGTATCTGGAATTTTAAACGACGGCTCTGTTTCGCCGGAAAAAACCAGAACAGAAGGGGTCCAAAAAAAAACCTCCACGGTTTCTTCTTTACCCTACATGAAGGTACTTAAATTAAAATCTTGGTTCCGATGATATATCGATCTTCCACAAAAACCTCTGACACACTCTTTTAAGACCAGGTTCTTAAACCCTAACCCTAATCTTTAACTTAAAAACACTAAATCACTCATGGAATCAAGCAACAAATCTCTAAAAACACACACAAATAGAGAAGCCACTCGAGTAAAACAATGCAGGAGACTGATCGATGACAATAGAGAAAAACAGAGATTAAATAAAATACTTATATACCAAACTAAAAAAGAAAAAAAAAAAGAGAGCTTAACTTTCATCCTCTCTCCGACCCGACCCGGGAGCTCCACCAGATAAAGAAGCAAGCAAATTAAGATGACCCGGAAGATAGTTCCCAACTCTAGCAGCCGAAGCTTCACCCATTGCTGCTTGTTGCTGTTGCTGCTGGTGAACAAAAAGTGCAGCACCTGCTTGTTGCTGCTGCTGCTGCTGTTGCAAGAACATCTCTTGATGAGAGGCAAAGCTCCAGACCTGTCCGAAATCCGGCCTCGCAGGAACCGCCCAGAACCCACCCGGAGCAGCAAAAGAGCCCATCGTCTCCTCTTTACTATCCTCCTCCCCTCTCAGGCGCTTTCCGAGTATAAACGGCGAGGACAAGGGTTTATGATCCAACGACGAGGATAAAACGCAGTTTGTGGAAGTGGTGGAGCTTCCTCGGAGTGAGACCGACGCGGTGGAGAAACTCGCCGGAGTTGTGCCGGTTCCCGTCGCGGCGATGATTGAAGGCTCGGCTTGACGGAGTAGCCACTCGATTGTTTGTCCGTCTGATTTGTGTCCGAGCTCTCTCGTTAGCTGGAAGACGCGAGCTGCGCAGATGATTGGCATACGGATCCGTCTCCCTCTTCCGTCGACTTTGCTGTGTCGGTCTTTCGCGGGAGGTTTCTTCACGACAAGAGCTCCTCCGTTGGAAGATTGTTGTTTCTGCTGTTGTTGTTGTTGTTGGCTTTGGTGTTCGGTTATAGATCCGTTAGAGATCATAACTCCTTCGTTGTTGTTATTAGACATGGTTTGGTTCTTGGAAGAGAGAATTGTTTTTTTTATGAGTCTCTTTTTATTGTTATTTACTCTCTCTATCTGAAACACATTGAGAGAGGAGGAAGAAGAAGCTAATGATTGAGAGGCAGGAGCTGGTGGAGACAGGAAGGAGAGCACATGGGTGGTGGGGTCCTTCTCACAGCTCACTCTCCTCTCTCTCTTTTCTTTTTTTTTTTTTGCTTTTTTTTAGAGGACTTTTTTGGCACGAAGCGGTGAGCTTCACGCTCGTTACCTCCAGTAGTGAACTCGCGTGTTGGACACGCTCCGGGATTGGGATTTAAGCCAGGTGGGTCAACCTTGTGGGGACCCGGTCCTTTCTGCGGTTGTTGCAGGCTGCTACGTGCATTTAAGAGACGTTTATCCATGCTAATCCTAGCCACGTCACCGACGCTACGTGAGTAAATTACTAACTTTTTTTACTATTTATCTGCGTAACTGTAACTCGGGTTTGATTCTGGATACTACTACTGCACAGCTCTGTCCTATGTACTGTATTTGGACGTTTAAAAGTTAAAAATACAAAAAAAAAAAAAAAATTGATATTCAAAAACTTTCATACATTTTTTTTTACAAATATTAACGCTTCAAACGGGTATTTTATAACTTTTACCTCAGCACTCCTACCACAGTAACTCTTAGCCACTGGATAAAAAGGTATTCTCGATCCAGTAAAACGCTTAGCCAAGTTCGGTGGAAACTAATCGTTTGGATTAAAGTTTATTGACATTTTAAGTATTAAAAAGATTGAAAGAAGGAGACGATCAGTGTGAGGTAATTGATTGGTAAGTAGACTTTGACATCAAAACTTATTAAAGTTGTACTAGTTTTTATTTAAAATTCATTATTGGCTATTTTCTTTGCCATTCAATTTAAATATCTGCAGTATCACGTGTTTTACGTGAAATGGGAAATGTCGAAAACTCTATTATTCAAAATTCCTTTGTCGACAGTTGGCGGATACGCAAGATTTTGTTTTATTGATTGTCTCATTGATATATTATCGTGACAATATATTTCTTTGCATTATATCGTGACAATATTTTATTCATAACCTATGCATCCAAAGCATTTGCTAATATTTTAAATTATTGTCACACCTTAACAAATATATTTCACTAAACGGATTTATTTAATTGCTAAGTTATATTACACGATACTCCACTTATCAGAACAGTAATGTGTAAGTGTAATTCTATATTATTATTATTTTTTTTTTGGTAATCTGTAATTCTATATTTAACAACAAAACGATCATGTTTGGGGAAGATCATGGCTTTGAATGTTACGTAATAAGCTTCTTAATATCAAAAGAAAAACGATAAGAGTTTTTTATAGTATTTAAGTAAAATCTTTAAGATTTAGACAAAATGTTTTCTGAATAAAATTAACCAAATCCTAACATACTTTTAATCTCATTTTTTTACACTAAAAACATAAAGATCTTCATCATCTTCATCATTATCACCACCCTTAACATTACGAGTATACTTGCCCCAAAATTTATGATCCTTCCACACTCTCGCCATCTCCTCAATGGGAACTCCTTTCGTCTCTGGCAACAAGACGTAAATGAATATCGTCATGATCAAGACCAAGACGGCGAAGAAGTAGAACAGACCAAACTTCATGTGACAAAGCATCGTCACAAAGAATTGTCCAATGAGGAAAGTGAAGAACATGTTCACTGACACGTTCAACGATTGTCCTGCCGATCTTATTTCCAATGGACATATCTCACTCGGCACTAACCATCCCAACGGTCCCCACGACCATGCAAAACCCGCCACGTAGAGACAGATCAGCCCCAAGAGTATCTTTGTATCGACCGCTGACAATGACCCTTCCCCGTCTAGCCCGAATTTCCAACCGATCATCGAACCAACTGCGACCTGAAACCAAAGCAAGACAACTTTGTCAAGTTTCATGGACTTCTAACTAAAAATGGGCTCAAATTTTTATATATTATTTAAGTCTTATCAAAACTCTTTAGAGCACAATTATCCTAGAACTAAAAAAAGAGGGTGCTTAAATTTTTTTATTTGTTTTTCTGATTTATTATAAAAAAAATTAAAAGCAACCAATTACAGATCGACACGTGTCAATGAGGTCTGTAAACAATGCTAACACTCTACCATAAACGACGTTTATATTGGTCTCATAAACACTAGTGCTTGAGAATTGTGTGGAGTCCATCTACTTATTTATTAATTTTTCCTTAAGTTCTTTTCCCTAAACTTTCCTAATAATCTTGTTTTTATATCAATGTTCTAAAAATCGGTATGGTATCTAGGCGGCCGTCTAATAATCAAATTGAAGTTAAATTAAATGGTTATTCTAAAACATTTTTTAAAAAATGATTTAGGCGTTTAAAAAATTGTCTAAATTCCCGCTTAATCAATAATCTTAAATGAATCACTTAGCTACCGTCTAGCGATTTCTTAAACGTTGGTTTATATACACACTCTTTAAAGATTAAGATTCATTACTCCGTTACCTGAGTCACTATCATCTGAATACCACCCGCAAGAAACAGAGCTCTACGTCCGAATTTATCGACACAGTAGATGGAGACAAGGGTGGAGAGGACATTGACAAGACCGGTGATGACCGCAGAGATAAGAGAAGCGTCCTTTCCAAAACCAATGGTCCTAAACAAGACAGGTGCATAGAACATGATGACATTGATCCCAGTTAGCTGCTGGAAGAATGGGATGAACGTGCAGAATACAAGCTGCGGTCTATACTTAGCTTGCGCTATATTCGTCCACGGATGCTCAACACTCTTGGCAGACTCACACGCCGCGCAAATATCCATAAACTCATGCTCAACATCCACGGTTCCTCTGATCTTCTGAAGCGTCCTCTTAGCCTCTTCTTTCTTCCCACGTTCGAGGAGAGAGTTAGGCGTCTCCGGCAAGAAAAACGATCCAAAGAGCAAAATAGCGGCCGGAACGGCCGCTAAACCGAGAGATAATCTCCAACCCTCAACGTTCTTGAGTCTAGGAGTTATGTAGTTGACAATGTTGGCTGCTAAGATCCCCATCGTGACAGCTAACTGAAAAGCCATGTTGAGAGCTCCTCTGATCTTAGCGGGAGCCATCTCAGATAGGTAGAGAGGTACAACTTGGTTAACGAAACCGACGCCTACACCGAGAAGTAACCTCCCTATGATCAACATCTCGAGGTTGATAGCGAAACCGTTGAGAAGAGCTCCTGAGAGAAAAGCTAAACCTCCGATTGTCATTGAGACTTTCCGACCAAACAGCCTTGTGATTGTTGAAGCTAGGAAAGAAGCGAATAGTGCAGCGAGGTAGAGAGATGAGGTGAAGAGTGTGAGAAGCTCGTTGTCGTATTTGCAATACTCTGTTTCACGCCCTGTTTCGTTTTGCATTTGACGTAACATGTCGGGGAAGAATCTCGTTAGAAACTCTTCCATTGATGTTACTCCTCCTACAAAAAAGTCACCATGAGAAACAATGAACAATGATAAATATTTAAAATATGTTTCTTGGTTTTGCAAGAAACGAACCTGAGATACCGATGTCGTAACCGAAGAGGAGACCGCCCATTGCAGCCACAATGCATGCAATGACGACAAAATTGGTTACACGGCCTTCTTCATGTACTACTCCATGGCCACTTTCGGTAACAAAAAATCCTCCACCCATGATTAAGGAACAAAACGCGGCGTTTTAGGGTCTCTAGATGATGATTATGTTTTGGTCGAACGATCAAGAAGTCAAGAACTCGAGTTTCCTCGTGTTTGTAATACAAACAGATTGAATAGAGAAAGAGGAAAGGAAGATTGTTCTTCCAAAAACTCTTTTCTTGCTTCTTGATCGTTTTTGCATTCCCTTTGTAAAAGTTATATGAATATTTTCTTTTTAACAATCTTGGCTGAGTTTAAAAAGAGCTATTTTGCAGAAATTGTAATCCACTGCCTGAAATCTATTAAAAACTATTTTTAGTTGAGAATCCTTTCTAATTCCATTAGATATTACAAAGATACTATGCTGGATTCTTATTTTTGGTGCAGTGAATAACCTAAGAATAGTTTGATTTAATTTGCTTGTTGGTAGACAATGATTTGAGCTGGCCACCTAAATTTCACTTTTAATGAACCTTATTTCCAGAGAAACATGTACGTTTAAACAGTTGATCTCATGTGAACAAACAAAAAAAATGTGAACAAAAAAAACAAAACAGTTGATCTCTAGTTGTCAAATGTCTGATGATGAGTGAAATATTATATGATTAATTATATAATCAAATACCATTATGCTTCTCAAAGGAAATGTATTTCAAACGAGGTTTAATAGCCTTACCAAACAGACACAAAATAAGACAATATTGGACAATTAAGATAGGTAATAAACGACATAAATTGTGTACTTTTTCATTTAGAGAAAGAAAGAGAGTAAATATGGCTGAGGATTAATTATCATTTTGAAGATTAGGCTGAGCAAGCTGAAGATGGTAATTAGGATCAATCTCGGAAGAAAGTGTAGCAAGCTGAAGAACACTGTTTGGTTGTTGCTGCTGCTGATGATGTTGATCATTATAGTACTGAACCTGCTCTAGAAACTGTTGATACTCCCCTGGTTTGGTTTCTATCCCAGCTTGCTGAAACTCCATCGCGGTACGATGCTCATGAAGCTGCAATATATTAAAAATATGTCATTTAATCGTGCAAACAAATCAACAAGTTTTCATCAAAAAATATATATATATATATATATATATATATATATATATTAACAAGCTGCAATATAGTAAAAAATATGTAATAACCAAACTTACCCAACGGTACATATTGTTGTTATCGTCTTCTAGCATCCGCCTCTAAACACATGAATGAAACATGTTATTGATCATTAAACCAACCGTATAAAAGATCATTTTAAAAAGAAATAATGGAAAAAAAAATGAGTTGATTAAAGAAGCGACCTTTCTGCTTAGATTCTCCAACTGTTGCTGCAGCAACTCATTCTTGAATATATTAACATTATAGATAGAAAAGAGGGAATCAGACAAAAACTGTAATGAACTATAGTTTTAAGAAAATATATTGATATGGGCATTACCTTACGCTCGCGGACTTTAAGGACAGAATGTTCGAGCTGTTGCTCTAGTCCATTGAGCTCGTGTGGAGTAATGGAAGCTAAGTCTTGCCCGTGGTACGGACGCAGACGGAGCTCAAGCTTACATGTCTCTCTTCTCAGTGCTTCTATCTCTTGGCACAGTTCCTCCTACACACACACACACAAAAAAAAACTTCAAACTAATCTCAATTTTTTGAAATTTTTATTTTCCTTGTTTTGAATTGGTAAAGATCAAATAAATAAGTGTGGGTATATATATTATACCCGGTTGTCATTAGGTTCAGGAAGTCTCAGTCCATGATTCTGCAAGTATCGGTCAATGAGCTGAGGCATCCTATTAGAAAAATTGGTAATCATGAAATGTGATCAAATTAGTATTTCAATCTCACAACGTCAAGAACTTTGATAATCAATGAAGGAACACAAAACTCAAATACTGATTCTAATTCTCAAAATTATGATCTATAAAATATACTTTAACAAACAAAAACAAAATGATTAATATATATTCTTGGCCAAAAGAATTGGTGGCAAGAAAATAAAACTAGAAGGTATTTCCTCTCGTTTTTTTTTGTGAAAGGAAACTTTAAAACTAATAGCATACCTTTCTTCTCATAATATGGGGCTATACGAAAATAAGTTTGTCTTCTGGTTTATGACATAGATCTAAAAATCTAAACTAATACAGCTTTATAATTAATTGTACTTAAATTGAATCATTAAACAAGACTTGTATATATATATATATATATATATATAAAGGTGTGTATGTATACGTTATGACTAAATATTAGTCAGTGTTATACAACACAATTTGAGATCTTTTTGACAAAAAATAGAGATCTTTTTATGAGAAAGGTTGTTCAAGAAACGTCAAATCTTTGCAGATCACTTTGCTCGGCATCTACTGTGTAGAAAATATACAGTTTGACCCACATATACCAGTAATGATTATATACATGCATGTACGCATATATATATATATATATACAAAAAGAATACTGCAAGAATAATTAATATATGGCATCAGAGAGATTCTTAACTTCTGGGCCATATTAAAACCTTAAAACATATTCATGGTACCTGCAGCTACTCAGAAACTAATAATGAAAACTGTCTGTTCATCACAAGCACGAGGAGCTCATTTAATTAGATCAATATACAGTTGACCAAGAAAAGAAAAAAAAATATATATATATACATACACATGTATGTATAGATCTAGGAAACCCTAATCTGAGAGAGAAAGAGAAGAGAAGAAGGAGCTAACTTGGAAGGTTCGTAGCAGTACTGGGAGAGCTTCCCGGTTGCTGAGAAGACGATGAGACCGATGTGAGCATCGCAGAGAACAGAGAGCTCATGAGCCTTCTTCATAAGACCACTTCTTCTCTTGGAGAAGGTCACTTGTCTTGATGTTCGATTCTCTATCCTCTTTATCTCGATCTTTCCTCTTCCCATCTCTCCTCTCTTCTTCTTAGTCACTCCTTCCTCTTCCTCCTGATTCAAATGTTTATGTCAGGTAAAGGCAAAAGTTAGATCAACTAAAAAGAAATCTCTAATTTTATTAACTAGAAAACGAACAAAACAATCAAGAATCTAATAAAAAACCCTAGAATTAATTACAGGATTCATTTCAATAATAGTTTGATTTTTGAATCTTGATAGCAGAGAGAAGCAAGAGGATGTGTGTGCGTGAGTTATATAGTGTGAAATATATATAGAGAGAGATAAGGGAGTAAAGAGAAGAAAGCAAAAAAGGAGAAGAGAGTATTTTAAGTACTTTTTGTTGAGTTGTGTTCTTCTAAGGATCTGGAGGATGGAGATCAGTAGTATATGAGGTTGGATGACACTAAGAGGAGAGATGTTAATCAGTTAATGCTGAGGAATATGCTTAATTACTCTCTATTTTCTCTATAATTCTGTGTGTATAGCGTGTGGTTTCATCTTACCATTTCCTATAATCTATTTTCTCTATATGCCTAATTTCTTTTCTCTTTCTTCTCCTTTCTTACATATACCAATACCATTAATACGTTTTTTTTCTATAAAGTGGAGAGTGCCAATAATGTTTTTTTTTTTGGAGAGTGCCAATAATGTTTATATAAGGCTTTACCTATTTCAACATCAACTTCTTAGGGTTAGTTGCTTTACATTCTTACTGCTACTATCGTAAAAAGAAAATCTCTCTATATATGTGTGTGCGCTAATATCGTAAGAGAAAGTCTATATATATATAGGTGTGTGTGTGCTAATATAAAAGAAACACTGTATATCTCCTTTTTATTTTATCTGTAAAGTGAATTACTCAAGATACAGTATATACCAAACACTTATCTACGGGTGAGCGTTCAGATATCCAATCAATCATGTTGAATTCGGGTCTATTCGGATTTTGAATTTCTGTGTTTAAAAATTTTAATCGTATTCGAGTATTAATAAATTTCAGTTTGGACTCAGTCGGATCTTTGTGATTTGGTCGGATTCTAATAACCCGTTTAAATTATTTTTAAATTTCAAAATTCATATATATTTTAAATTTCTCAAAAATTAAACTAATATTTAACTTAAATTTTTGAATAATGTATACCAAAATCCATAAATTTAACATAATATTTTTTTCTAGCATGAATATTTGGATGGAGAATAATAGCTATTTTAAGCATTTTTGGTGTTTTGGGTATTACTTAGCTATTTTAATTATTTATTTTAACTATCTGTATATTTTTGGACAACTTCATAATATCTTATATAATTTGGATATATTTTTGGATAATAATTCTAAAAGTAGCTAATATATTTAAAGTATATAAACATGTTTGGATATTAAACCAGTTTCTGTTCAAGTTCAGTATTATTTTTTCGGATTGGATTCAGTTCTTTAGGTTCAAATTTTGTGTCCAGCCTTAATCTACGAAGTAAAAAATAAATTTTAGTCCAAAAAGTAAGAAAATATAAATAAGTTAGGTTATTTGGTAAATCTATAGCAGAAAAGTCCCTTTTAGTCAAAATTAAACCATTAATTGATTTGATCTGCCATGCATGATGCAATAGTATAAAGAATCCACAACGGAAATTTAATGAAAAAAATTTGTAAGGAAAGAAAGTTACCAAATAATTAAGGCAAAAGGCAAAAGAGAAAGTAGCCAAATGGGAAAGGACAAAGTGTAACAATATTTGAAAGTGACTTTTTTAATTTTTTCTTACCCACCTCCTAAGCGCCCTGACTTCTTTTGTGTCAATAGTAAAATGAATGTATGTATAGTTTAATTTATGTTATCATCTTCTTCTTAATTCTGTCACAATATTCACTAATGAAAATCGAATTCAAACCTGAGATAGCAAAGCACAATACATACTACCCTCGTTTCATAAGATACAATGGTTAATATTTTGTATGGTTTATGATAATTTGGTTACAAAATGAGAGGAAAACAAGAGAGGAATATGTGTCTTTCATCAACAACATCACCACACAAAGCACAGAAAAAATGTTGTGGCTAATATGTTGAGTTTCTAATATATTCTACATTTCATGAAATGAATCTGAATATTTTGTGTGTGTTTGGATGGTTTCCTATAGCTTTAATATATACTGAAGCTCGAGCATGGAAGTTCTGAAAATCGATATTGGCATATATATAGATCCTCTAGCTATCATAATCTCTACATTTTAGCAGAACATAAAAATAATAACCTCTACATATAAACTTGTAACATGTACATTATATAGAGTTTCTAAAAAATGTAAACCTTAATAGTAATATCAGTAGCTACATCAGATCAGATTTCTTTTAATTAGAATAAAAATCTGATAATATGACTGATGAACTACTATTTTAATGGCATGCTTGTAGCAAATATGCCAAACAAAAGCCAAACTGTCGATTAAATAACGAACCCTTTTTTGTGAAAAAGTAACGAACCAATTTTTTATTTTTTTGACAAAAAAGAAGTAACGAAACCAATTTACATCATTAGCGAAAACAATACGTAGACAATTTTCATACATGTGACGTGAGCAATACAATAATAATAATAATAATAATCCGTTTGATTTCAAATGTAAAGCCTTTTCCTTTGAATTTGTGTCATAAGATTTTTTAAGGAAGTAGCTCTTCTGTTCTCTGTCAGAGATTCACAAGAAACATGTTATGGTTTCTAAATTAGGAAACTCATGATTAAAGAGGAAGAATTGGGTCCAAAGCTATTTTAGTCATTCAGCTACCCCACTCTCCTGCATCCCTCTGTCTAACAAGCTTGTCTGCGTACAGATACGTATACAAGCATAGATATAACTATAGAGTTTTTATTGATTTATTAAATAGATAAATGTTTTTGATTTTGTCGACAGAGAAAGATTAAGACGTATGACATGAAATCACATGTTACAATATCTGACGTCGGATTTTTTATGTGATTCAGTGATTAGCGTTGGTATTACCATTGATTAACTAGGAAAGAAAGACCCACTAGGTCTCTTCTGTTTTGTATTGTCACCTTTTTATAATTTAAAAGCCGCTCACATGTCAATTAGTTTCCTATATAGAACAGCTTTATGAAACATTAATTTATTACATACTTAAAAACATAATTTACAACTATTTATAACTGCCAAAAAGTTTTTGTTAATAACCATTCAAATCAAGAGCTATTTATTAGTATCATACTAGTCCTTGAGAATTTCTAAAATAGTAATATAATGAAAACAACTGTGGCCATTAAATCAATAAACTTCAAAACAAACTGGTATAGAAAAAGAGGGGAAAAGGGCATATTCCTACCCGAACAATTTCAATCGTGCCAAATACAACCCGAACAAACATCCAGTGCCAAATACGACCTGAACTACGTTATAATGCAAAAATACTACCTGAACTTTTTAAAACGTGCCTAAACCTACATTGACCGTAACATAAGTTAGTCAACCGTTAAAATGATAAATCGACGTCGGGAAAAGGGCCTATTCCTACCCAAACAATTTCAATCGTGCCAATTACAACCCGAACAAACATCCAGTGCCAAATAC